>CM052891.1:654233-672100 GCA_028534135.1 Potos flavus
TGCTCCGTTCATCCTTCCCCCTTTCCAGCTCTACCCTTGGTACCGACCGAGCGTCTGACTGCCTCACAGTTCTGCTGTTTCCAGAACGTCACGGGGCTGCAATCACACGCTACGCGGCCTTTTCCAGATCGGCCTCTGCCTCCTGGTGACACGCACGTACGGTGCCTCCAGGCCTCCCCGGGGCGGGAAGCTCACTTCTTACTGCCGGATGGCGTTCTGTTTGAGGACTGTACCGGCTTGTCTATCTTGAGGCTCCTTTAAACTTACATCTTCTAGCTATTGCAGGTGATTAGGATCATAGTTGGCTCTTTTTTTTCTTAAGAGTTTTTATTTATTTATTTATTTGTCAGAGAGAGAGCGCACAAGCAGGGGGAGCAGCAGGGGCAGAGGGAGAAGTAGGCTCCCCACTGAGCAGGGAGCCTGATGCAGGACTCAAACCCAGTATGCTGGGATCATGACCTGAGCCAAAGGCAGACGCTTAACCCACTGAGCCACTCAGGTGTCCCTCATAGTTGGCTTTAATTAAATGTTTTATATCTAGCAACTCCACAGAACCAATCGGCGCTAACACATGCGGCAGCCGTTTTCCTGGGTTCTCTGCGTGGACGGAGAGCGTCTGTGGTGAGGGTCCGGCTCCTCCCCTCGCGGTCCTGTCTCAAGCTGCTGTCCGGGACTCCCGTGCATCACGGGAAGCAGGGTCATCCACACCTTTGTCCTGTTTTATAGAATGCTTTGTTGCATTTTTTGGGCAAAGATTTTATTTTTTTAATCAATCTCTACATGCAACGTGGGGCTCAAACTCACAATCCCGAGATCGAGAGTCACACGTTCCACCAACTGAGCCAGCCAGGCGCCCCAAATGCTTTTTGCATTTTATCTTCAAGTAGAAAGTTGGCTGTAGGGGCTCTGGGGTGGCTCAGTGGGTCAAAGCCTCTGTCTTCGGCTCGGGTCATGGTCTCAGGGTCCTGGGATCGAGCCCCGCATCAGGCTCTCTGCTCGGCGGGGAGCCTGCTTCCCCCTCTCTCTGCCTGCCTCTCTGCCTGCTTGTGATCTCTCTCTCTGTCAAATAAATAAATAAAGTCTTTAAAAAAAAAAAAGAAAGTTTGCTGTAGGCTGGGGTATTAAGTCGAATCCTACAAAATTGCCATTTTTACAAGTCGAAGTGGTTAAATATCAGCAAGTTCGTATGGCTGAACCTCATACAGACCCTTCATCAGTTAGAAGTTCTTTCTCCTGCTCTACTGAGTTTTTACCCAGAATAGATGCTGCATTCAGTCTGCTGGTGCTTCTGACTCTGGCCCGACAACCATGACCTGGGGCCCGGCTGGCGGGAAGCCACTGTCCTGCCACGGAGGTCACGCCCTCCGGCGCCAGCCACACACGGGCGCGGGCTGGGTGCCGCTGCCTTCAGAGTCCCGTTCTTCACAAGCCCGTCCGCACGACTCGGAGCCCCCGCAGCCATCAGCTGATGAGAGTACCGGCGCGCGTCTCGGCGCCGTGTGCAGCGTTGCGTTCGCCAGAGTGCAGGTTCCCTGAAGGACAGCAGAGTTTCCCAAAGTCTTGAGACCAATCCTTACCTGCCCGTGTTCTGCAGCGATAATCTCCAGTGTATGGCTTTGCCTTCTCAGTCTGTTGACAGTAAAGTAGCAGCACTGGGAGGGGGACGGCGTGTTCGCCCTGGGCTCACGTGAGCCCCAAGGTGGCCTGAGCGAGGTGGCCGTGGTCAGGCTCCACGCTGACCCGGGGGGCCCGGGCACGAGGGGTGGGCGGCCCGCTGGGAGAAGCGTCTCACCTGGAGACAGCTGAAGCCAGGGTTCTCCGTGGGATGGATTTGGAATGTGAGAGAGGGCAGCAGCCCGGGTTTGAGGCCCGGCTGCTGGGTGGGGGGAGGCGAGCGGCGGCCTGGGCCTGGCGAGGCCCAAGCTGCCCTTCCAGCATGTCTGTCGGTCTCACACCTCATGGGGCTGGAGGGGGGGCTTCCACTGGGCCGCAACACAAGCCCTCGGCAAAGGGCAGGGTCTGAGTCACAGGACGGCGGGGACGGCGGGGACAGCACAGGCAGCGCCCGGAATGGGTCTGCAGGAGAGGCCTGCACAATGGCAATGGTCTGCACAACAAGGCAACACCGGCCTGAGAAACTGGGCAGGGCCGGCCACAGAAAGGGAGCCGAAGACCATGGCGATTTCCACCAGAGGACCCCCTCCCCCGCACGCCCCCCCGTTCCTGGAGGACCCCCTCCCCTGTGGCACCGCTGTCCTGGAGAACCCCCTCCCCCACGGCCCCCCTGTCCCAGAGGACCCCCCTCCCCTGCGGCCCCCCCCGTCCTGGAAGACCCCCCTCCCCTGCGCCCCCCCCGTTCCGGAGGACCCCCTCCCCCGCAGCCCCCCAGAGGACCCCTCTCCCCCATCCCAGAGGACCCCCCCGTCCCGGAAGAGACCCCCTTCACCACTCGTGGGAGACGCTGCTGAAGCATTGCAGTACCCAGCTGTTCATACCTTTCAAACCAGCTGCATTGATTACAATTCTAAATACGTGTTATTAGAAGAAAATCTCCCAGGTTGTTGAATAAAGATGCCTATTACCTGTCACAGTAAAACGTGCATATTGTTCCCCGGACCCTCACTTCCTTCGAGTACATTAAATACTGCATTACACTCTATCACCCTCTTCAGACCACAGAACGGCCTCGTCACATCCAGTGAGATGACTCCTCCCTTAAAACTTGGGAAAAGACGACTCCCTGAGCCCCACTTTTTTAACCAATAGATAAATAAGCAAAAGATAGAATCAGAAACCGTGGAGGAAGGGCGCCTGTGTGACCCAGTCGGTTAAGTGTCTGACTCTTGATTACGGTTCAGGTCATGATCTCAGGTCCTGGGATCGAGCCCCCTGTCGGGCTCCCTGCTCAGCGGGGGGCGAGATTCTCTCTCCCCCTCTGCCCCCCACTCGTGCTCGCTCTCACTTTCTCTCAAGTCAATAAATGTTTTTTAAAAAAGAGAAAAAGAAGCCACAGAGGAAGAAACTCAGTGAGTCAGTCAATAAACATGAAAAGCCCATCTATCATCACTGCTGCCCTGTTAAAATCAAAAGATGTGCATGCATTACTCAGTCGAATTCAAATACTAATTCAACTAGAGCAGAGCAGAGTGGTGCTGGGGCTCCGGGAAGAGGCTGGGGGTCTCCGCCCACCCGGCAAGTGGCCCACTGCTCAGGCTCCGCCCCAGTCCAGCTGCTTTTCGTTCCTACATTTTGTTCCATGCTTCTGTTCAATGCCTCTTAACGCTCCTTACGGTTCCCTTCTGACGGCTCTCGGGCAGGCGTCCCCACCGAGGGAGGGTGGAAGGGCCCCGCCGGCAGACTGAGGGGCACTGGGGTCAGACCCCGGGGACGCGGTCTGTGTGATGTTGGGACATTGGAGTGCTGGGTCTCCTGAAGGCTGGAAGCGGCGCTCGGGGACACCATTGGTCCTGGCAGGTGGACACAACCACGCCCCTCCCCGCCTGCCGCCAACCTGAGTGAGTCCCCGACACAGGACGCCCTTCCTCACCTTGAGGGAGACCTTGGTGACGCACCCCATCCGTGACCCGCCGGCACTGGATTCCTTCTCTTTGCGTTTTCACGGCAGGACTCTGAGAACGCCAAGAAGACCCTTGTCTCCGAGCGCTCAGGGCAGGTGCAGCCCCGCCGGGCCCCGACAACTGGGAGAAGCCAGCCTCCTCCGCAGGACCAGGCCGCGGGAGCAGCAACGAGGTCGGGGCAGGTACGCCGGGCCGCCGGTGCGGGGACTCCGGGTCGCATCTCGCCGCGGGGGCCAGCTGCGGGCAGCAGAGCACCAGGGATCCTAGCAGGTGGCTGCTGCCGTGGTCGCCCCGACAGTCCACTTGGGATGGCAGAGTCGGCTCTCGTGCCTTCGCAGAGCGGGTGCACCCGGGGTGCGGGGGCGCGGACGTGGGCAGACACGGGAGCCAGAGGGGACCTTGGCGCAGCCGGACAGGCAAGCTCTGGGGCATTTGCCCTTCTTTCCATGGAGACCAGACTGCCTTGTCCTTCCAGGGTCCGTAGGAACCCCGGCTGGTCCTGTAATGGCCGGCCAGTGCGCCTGGGAGTGCGGGCCTGTCCCCAGGGCCTCTGCACCACGGTCCCTGCAGCCTCAGCCCAGGGCCTGTCTTCGGGCCGTGCCCACCGTCTTGTGTCTGGTCGCTGACTCCAGGGGCAGGGAGAGCAGGCTTCTCAGGGATCATTCTGTCTTTACTTCCATAGCGGCAACACAAAATCTCTGCAGTGACCTGCAGATCCACTCGGCAGAAAGAAAACCGGTCCCCAGATCTGCGCCCGGCTCAAAAATCCCCCAAGGAGAGTAGACGCCCGGCCGAGACCTCCTCCTCGGCGGCCAGCGGTTCCCTCCAGGACACGTGGAAGTTACTGGACCTGGGGTCCAGCCCCTCTGGCCTCACCTCCCAGGACGACTCCGCGCCAGGTAGGCTGGGCCAGGGCTCCGGGGTCCTGAACAGGCCAGGCTCGGCCCCCGGCTGCCGACAGAACCCACGGGCAGAGACGCGGTGGTGGTGACGCGAGAAAGGAGTTTATTTCAGGGAGGCCGTTGCCGGGAAGCCGGCCGGCTGGCGTCCACAAGGTCCTCCGAAGCTCAGGAAACACTTGTCAGTTATGTAAGGGCCGCGTGGGACAAAGGTCCGTGAGAGCGTGCAGGCGGGCAGTGCAGGTCAGGTCGGCCCCTGTCGTGAGGTCGGTCACGGGGGTCCCACTGGCTCCGCCCGTACAGCTCCAGGGGAATTTCAGCTCCAACTGGGGACCCTGCTCTCGGGCTCTCAGAGAGGCGGGAAGGCAGAACTCGACCCGTGAGGGTGTGGCCCAAGGTCAGAATGGAGGAGAGATGTGGTGTCCCCGGCCCCCGCCAGGCTGACGTGCGGACAGACACACCGCGCGCTCTCCGCCTGTGCAGTGCCCCGCGCGGACGCCCCAGCCGTGTCACCCACGGGCCTGTCCTCATCCGTGGCAGGCCACCCGCCAGGGTCCCCTCCCCAGGGAGCTGGTGCGTCCATCTGGGAGACACGGGCACTCTCTATGCCGGCTGGCCTCGCAAGCACGACTCTGTCCTTGTCTTTGTCGCGCCCGTTGTCACGGTGTCCAGAAGGACCCACCTGGAGGGCGCAGCTCTGGGGAGCTGCGAGACCCCCTCCCGTGGCAAGAAGGCTGAAGGAGGGCAGCCCGTGCAGAGCCCCTTGGGGATCCGTGTGCGCAGAGCACCCTCGCTCCTGCTCCCAGCCCCGCGCGGCACGCTCCGCGAGGTCGAGGTGCCCCGCCCGCGTCTGACCGTTGTCCCTGCTGCGGCCGCTGTGGCTTATTTCCAGGCTTTTGTCACATACGTCTCGTGACAGCGAACGGCCGTGTACCAAGCTTGCAGCCCGCGGGGCGGGGCGTTACTTCGTCGGTTCGGGAAGCCGCCGTCCGGCGGGGCTCTGGCCATGTCTGCGGCCACCGTGTTGGAGGTGGTGGCCGTTGCTGCGTCCTCACTTCCTCTTCCTCGCCTTCCGTTCTCTGCCCCTTTGAACGTGGAGTGTGCTATCTTTGTCTTACTGATTTGTGGGAGCGCATCATTTGTGAAGGACGTTAGTTTAGGCCTTTTCTAAACAGGAGCTACAGACCTCGCCACCTGCCCCAGGTTCCCATTTGACTTTTTAAAAAAAATTTTTAAAAACATTTTTACATTTAAATTCAATTAATTAACACAGAGTGTATCATTAGTTTCAGAGGTAGAGGTCAGTGATTCATCAGTTGTGTACGACACCCAGAGCTCATTACATCCTGTGCCCTCCTTAGTCCCCGTCACCCGGTGACCCCGTCCCCGACCCCGTCCCCGACTCCCTCCCCTCCAGCAACCCTCGGTTTGTTTCCTACGGCTAAGGGTCTCTTAAGGTTTGTCTCCTTCTCTGATTTCGTCTTGTCTTGTTTTTCCTTCCCATCCCCTATGATCCTCCGTTTTGTTTCTTAAATTCCACATATAAGTGAAATTATATAATTGTCTTTCTCTGATTGACTCACTTCACTCAGCATAATACCCTCTAGTTCCATCCACGTCGTTGCAAATGGCAAGATTTCATTTTCTGATGGCTGCATGGTATTCCATTGTACGTATATACCACATCTTCTTTATCCATTCATCTGCTGATGGACATCTCAGCTCTTTCCATAGTTTGGCTACTGTGGACATGGCTGCTATAAACATTCGGGTGCACGTGCCCCTTCGGATCACTACATCTGCATCTTCGGGGTAAATACGCAGTAGTGCGATTGCCGGGTCGTAGGGCAGCTCTATTTTCAACTTTTTGAGGAACCTCCACACTGTTTTCCAGAGCGGCTGCACCAGCTTGCATTCCCATCAGAGGGTAGGAGGGTTCCCCTTTCTCCGCATCCTCGCCGACATCTGTCATTTCCTGACTCGTTAATTTTAGCCATTCTGACCGGCGTAAGGTGGTATCTCGCTGTGGTTTTGATTTGTATTTCTCTGAGGCCGAGTGATGCTGAGCACTTTTTCATGTGTCTGTTGGCCATTTGGATGTCCTCTTTGCAGAAATGTCTGATCATGTCTTCTGCCCATTTCTTGATTGGATTATTTGCTCTTTGGGTGTCGAGTGTGGTAAGTTCTTTACAGATTTTGGATACTAACCTTTTGTCTGATAAGATATTTGCAAATATCTTTTCCCGTTCTGTCAGTTGTCTTTTGGTTTGGTCAACTGTTTCCTTTGTTGTGCAAAAACTTTTTATCTTGATGAAATCCCAGCAGTTCACTTTTGCCTTTGTTTCCCTTGCCTTTCGGGACACGTGTAGCAAGAAGTTGCTGCAGCCGAGGTCCTGTGTTCTCCTCAAGGATTTTGATGGATTCCTGTCTCACATTGAGGTCTTTCATTCATTTTGAGTCTATTTTTGTGTGCGGTGTAAGGAAATGGTCCAATTTCATTCTTCTGCATGTGGCTGTCCAATTTTCCCAACACCATTTGTTGAAGAGACTGTCTTTTTTCCATTGGATATTCTTTCCTGCCCAATCAAAGATTAGTTGACCATAGAGTTGGGGATCTATTTCTGGGCTCTTTATTCTGTTCCATTGATCTATGTGTCTGTTTTTGTGCCAATACCACACTGTCTTGATGATTACAGCTTTGTAATAGAGCTCAAAGTCTGGAATTGTGATGCCGCCAACTTTCGCTTTCTTTTTCAACACTCCTCTGGCTATTCGGGGTCTTTTCTGGTTCCGTATAAATTTTAGGATTATTTTTTCCAGCTCTGTGAAAAAAGTTGATGATATTTTGATAGGGATTGCATTGAAAGTATAGATTGCTTTAGGTAGCATAGACATTTTCACAATATTTGTTCTTCCAACCCATGAGCATGGAACGTTTTTCCATTTCTTTGTGTCTTCCTTAATTTCTTTCATAAGTGATCTGTAGTTTTCAGGGTGCAGATCCTTTGCCTCTTTGCTTAGATTTGGGTAGTAATTGTAAATGGGATCAACTCCTTAATTTCTCTTTCTTCTGTCTTGCTGTTAGTGTATAGAAATGCAACCGATTTCTGTGCATTGATTTTATATCCTGCCACTTTGCTGAATTCCTGTATGAGTTCTCGCAATTTTGGGGTGGAGTTTTTTGGGTTTTCCACATAGAGTATCAGGTCTTCTGCAAAGAGTGAGAGTTTGACTTCTTCTTTGCCAATTTGGATGCATTTTAATCTTCTTTTTGTTGTCTGATTGCTGAGGCTAGGACTTCTGGTACTATGTTGAATAGCAGTAGAGATAGTGGACATCCCTGCCGTGTCCCTGACCTTAGGGGGAAAGCTCTCAGTTTTTCTCCATTAAGAATGATATTCTCTGTGGGCTTTTCGTATATGGCTTTTATGATATTGAGGTATGTTCTCTCTATCCCTACACTGTGGAGAGTTTTAATCAAGAAAGGGTGCTGTACTTTGTCAAATGCTTTTTCTGCATCTATTAAGAGGATCATATGGTTCTTGTCCTTTCTTTTACTAATGTAGAGTGCCCCAGTGATTGATTTGCGGATGTTGAACCAACCTTGTAGCCCAGGAATAAATCCTACTTGGTCGTGGTGAATAATCTTTTTAATGTACAGTTGGATCCTATTGGCTAGGATGTTTGATGAGGTCTTTGTCTGGTTTTGGGATCAAGGTCATGCTGGCCTCATAAGAGTTTGGAAGTTTTCCTTCCATTTCAATCTTTTGGAACGGCTTTGGAAGAATAGAGATTAATTCTTCTTTAAATGTCTGGTGGAATTCCCCTGGGAAGCCGTCTGGCCCTGGGCTCTTGTTCATTGGGAGATTCTTGATGACTCCAATTTCCCTGCTGGTTATGAGTCTGTTCAGGTTTTCTATTTCTTCCTCTCTAGGAATGTATCCATTTCTTCCAGGTTGTCTAATTTATTGATACACGGTTGCTCATAATTTGTTCTTATAATTGTTTGTATTTCTTTGATGTTGGGTGTGATGTCTCCTCTTTCATTCATGATTTTATTTATTTGGGTCCTTTTTCTTTTCTTTTTCATCAGTCTGGCCAGTGGTTTATCAATCTTATTAATTCTTTCAAAGAACCAGCTCCTAGTTTTGTTGATCTGTTTTGCTGTTCTTTCGGTTTCTAGTTCATTGATTTCTCATTCGTTTTTTACTTTGTTTATGGTGGTTTTTGTCACACACATATTTTTTACCTTTATGTAGTTAAATTCCCGTCTTTGTTTATAACCCTTCCTGGGTTTTGTGCCGCACTCAGGCCTTTTCCGCTCCGAGATCAGAGAGGAGTCTTCTATACGGTTATGGCTCCGTGTTTTTATACGTAAAGCCATGATCCACTTGGAATTTATCACAGTATAGGTTATAAAACAGGGACCAGACTTATTTTTTGGGTACCCCAGATGCCCACCTAGATGTCCCTGCTGCAGTTGCCGAGTGACTCACTGTGCCTACTTTCACAACAGTGCTGACCGTCGCGGGGGCCGCTTCCTGTGTGTCTGGGCCCGTCTGCCATGGCGTCCTCCTCTGGGTCCACCTGCTTGCCGGCCTGGGCTGCTGGAGTCGTGACCGAGGCTCGGGCCCTGGTAACGGGCTGACCTCGGCTCTCCTTGCCTGTGACGTTCTCGACACCTTCCTGGTCATTCATATTTATTGGGTTTTTCTGCGCAGTCTTTAGGCTGAGCTTTACACCCCTCCCCAAACCCTGCCTCGCTTTCCTGGGGCCTCAGTCCCGCTTGGCTCCTGTGTCACTGACTTGTTTCCCACCTTCCGGCTCCCTCCTGTTTCAGGGGGCGCCACCCCTGCCTGGCTGAGAGTCTGGCGGTCCCCGCTCGCTCGTGGCGTGCTTCCCTCTCAGGTCTTAGTTTGTATTTTCCACTCCGTGTGCTTTAAAGATGTTTTATTTTCTCCTGCCTTTCACTGGCTAGATCACGTTTCCCATCTCCTGCCTGCTTTTAACTGATACTTTATTTTTAATCTTCTGGTCGTCACTCCCAACTTATTAAGACCTATTACTTTCATTTTCCTCATCAATTTCTTAAGGTAGTCGACATCTGTATTTTTCTACATTTTGCATCAGTATGAATGAGGACACTAGCTGCTGGGGAGGGGTGTCTCTCAGACAAAGTAAATTTGATTAAGTTCTTTTTTTTAATAAATACTTTATGTATTTATTTGAGAGAGAGAGAGAGAGCATGAGATGGGAGGAGGGGCAGAAGGAGAAGCAGACCCCCGCCGAGCAGGGAGAACTCTGGGATCATGAGCTGAGCTGAAGGCAGATGTTTGACTGACTGAGCCCCCCAGGCGCCCCACATTTGACTAAATTCTTTTCGATCAATCCTTACGTACTTTGCAAATTTCTCATAGTCGCCTTTGGATATATTTTTCTTCTTCCGGAATAATTTTAAAGGAAAATTTTTATATGGGAAGCTCTTCGAGGCGAGCGTTTTTATTTCTGCCTCACATCTGAGTCACTCTAGCTAATCGTGAAGCTTGGCTCCATTTCTCAAGCTCCCCAGCGAAGGGCTGGACTCACACTCCTCCGCAGACGGCTCCGTAAACCCGCGGAAGGACACGCCACAGTCGGGCCACCCGGCCGGCTCCGTCTCTGGACCCTGCTGACTCCTGCTCTCGGGGTCATGAGTTCAAGCCCCACGTTGGCTGGAGCCTACCTACCACAAAATGAGTAAAGCAGAACATGCTTTTAAAAAAAAAAATGCCACAGTCTTGCATGAAGGCATCCATACGTGGCAAGAAGCCAGAGATCCCGTGGAGGAGTCCCGACCCCAGGGCCTTTGTCAGACTGAGAACTCGACACAGGGTGTCACAGCCTCACGGTGTTCAGAAAGCAAGTGACAAAACTCAGGCCCTGGGGGGTGTGATGGGCGATCCTGCCCAGAAAGCAGGGACTGGGAAGGTGAGCCAGAAACAGCTCTGTGCCCCGCCTGCCCAGAGCCCCCACTGAGGACAGGGCCCTTGCCTGGAGCGCTGGCAGGAGGGCTGTCACCTCTAACTATTCACCACACGTGGCTCTCATGTGGGTTAGTCCCAGTTACAACGCCTGCGTGGCCTGAGGATTTTAGTTCTCAGGATTCTGAACCGGTGGGGCCCCCAAGGGAGACAGACCTCTTTAGGGGGCCCCCTTTGTCCTGGGCCATAAACATTCGCACAACTCAGATTCCAGCTGAGAAGGGGATCCTGCACACGGGGGGCAAGGCACCGGGAATGAGGCCGGCAGAGCAGACCTTCCACGAACCTGGAAGACACGAGCTGTGAATGGCAGAGTTTCGCAGGTTCAAAGAAGTAAGAGATCGCAAGAAAGCGCGTTCAAGAGACAAAGAATTATAAAGACCAAGCAAACTTAAGAAAAGAACAAAGAGGAACTTTAAGAAAAGAGAACTGTAATCACTCCAATTAAAAGCTCGTTGGGTGAGTTGACCGGATTGGCGACATGCGCGTTACCCATGAAGAAATTACTCCGAGACAAAGAGGTCGGAAGAGAAAGAAAGCAGGTCAGGAGCCGTGGACGACGGCACAGGCCGGTGCTACGTGACGCGTGCCAGTCCGAGCCTCTGAAGGACAGTCTGGGGCCAGGGTGCCCTGGGAAGATCCCCTGAAGTAGTCCGCGGCCCTCGTTCTCCCCCCCCGGGAAGCCTCACAAACCCCAGTCCGCGAAACCACAGAGGCCTGTGCCCCCGGATGTGTCCTGACCGCTCGGGAGCACCGGAGGTTACGGGATCGGGCAGAAGGCCGTCGCCCACGGACAGCGGGGCCTGACAGATGGCCAACGTCTCACCTGCAACGACGGCGATGTCGACACGCTGTCCGCCAGAACCCCACAGCCAGGGACTTGGCTTGCACCGACCGGGGCAAAACGGAGACTTTACAGACAATAAGAACTGAGCAACTTTGCCACCACCTGTCCCTCATTTAAAAAAAAAAATCCAAGTAGGAGTTGGCTAACTTCTCTGTAAAGGGCCAAGAGACGTGTGAGCCAGGGGTGTGGCTGCCTGCCAATAAAACTTTATTTAGAAAAACGGGGTGGGGGGGAGCAATGTCGTGTAAGCTGCGCACACAGCTGTTTGCTTTATTTATTTATTTATTTATTTAATTTTTTCTTTTTAAGTAATCCCAACACCCAGCGTGGAGCTCGAGCTCACAGTCTGGAGATGAAGAGTTGCGTGCCCCACCTGCAGGGTCCGCCAGGCACCTCAGTGTTTGTTTATGCTTTAGGTTATTTTATTTTCTTCTTTACACATGTTCGTGTGCTTGATGAACTTGGGCGTCTTTTGTAACGGAAAGTCTTAAAGCAGCGAGAGTGGTCACCTGGGGGCGTGTGGCGGGGAGGTCAGGACAGGCTCTACGGTGGGTGAGCCGGAGGTCGCCGCGGGGTTACGGCTGGTCGGCGGGCCCGCTGGCGCGGTCACACCAGTCTTCCCCGGGAGGTGCAGGGGGAGCGGCTGGAGGGCAGGAGGGGCGAGGACCGCGCTGGAGGAAGCCAGTCTGTGTGCGGGTCACAGAGGCAGGAGGCAGACTCAGGAGAGGAGGGGCTGGGGTTTGACAGGACGGGCCTCTCTTGGTGACAGGACGGAGGCGGGGGGATGAGGGGTGGCCAGAACTGTGAGCTCAGCTGACGGGGGCGCCTGCCACCGCTTCCTGGGGCCCGGCAGAAGACACAAGGCCCCATGGGCAGGGCTGAGACTTTGTCTCTCCTGGCACAGCGGGCGCTGTGGGGCCCCGGTCTCCCAGCGCCTCCCCGCCACCGGGGCAAGGCGGAGTTGGGGGTGGGCTGCAGGCCCATCTGCGCTTTGCACCTGGGGGAGACGCCCTCTCCTCCTTCGGAGGCCCGGCTACACGAGCACCAGCGGGTGAGGCCAGAACAGAAGCTGTCCATGCTCTGACGGCGGAGGCCCAAGTGACCACTGGAGGGCTGTCCTGGGGACAGTCTGGTGGGAAAGCAGGCTCCAGTCAGATCCCCGTTCTTGCTTGTGTTTCAATGTGACCGGAGCGCAGCTCAGAGAGGAGGAGGCTGTGGGAGGCTTGCAGAACCCCGTTGTGAAACGGTTGTTGGAGTCAGGAAGCAGATGGAAGGGGATGGCCAGGCAGCGCCAGACCCGTGGCGAGCAGGGCGGCCAGCTGCCCTCCTGCGTGGGGAAGAGCACGCCCCCCCAGCAGCCGGCCATGCTTGTGCACAGGTCACAGGACAGCCTCCTGGAAGTGACTTAAAACACTTTATCTCCTTGTGGCACCCCCAGAAACTTACATGTGCTCACTGGAGCCAGGAGGACAGCCAAGGAGGTAGGCATTTGGTTGCATTCCTGACACGCGGTGTGCCTGGCCCGGCTGCGGGGCCGACGCACGGACCGACACGGGGCAGTCCCTCAATTTGCACTCAGGTCCAGAGGCAGGTGAGCCTGGGGGGCTGGCTCCTCTGGGATTCTCGCTCGTCCTAATGGTCCAAAAGGGCTGCAGCAGCTCCAGCCATCACGCTGGAAGGTGTGCTTCTCTCCTCATGCTTCTCTTTCTCTTCAGTGCAAACAGAAATGTTTCTCCAGAGCTTGTGACAGACCCCTCTTCCACCTCACCAGGGCATTGTCTCAAACCCTGGGGACAGCAGCCAGGAACGGTGTTGGGGTCGTCAGCAGGAAAGCTGGGAAAGGCTGGGGAGGGGGAGCCTTCAACAGGGTCTGTGCGGGGGCGGGTGGTCAGACACCGGCTGGGGGGCGAGGTTGCCTTTGCCCTTGGTGGGCAGTGCTTTGTGATTAAAAGGTAAGACAGATTTTAGTGTCGGCATTTGGTTCACCCTTTGAAAATCTGAGGTGGGAGGAAAAGGGTGAAATTAATGCAGTTTAGATGTTTTAATGATCTACAAAGCTTCTTTATGCTCCCCTTATAGCCCGAGTATTTGAGTATGCATATTTGAGTTACCTATACGATACTCTACTTTGTGTAAGAATACTTTTTAAGACCTCCCTGGTTTCCTCAAAGACACACTTAAGCAGACAGGAACTCTGCTCGAGAGGTAACCGCGTGATCCCAAGCATTTATGAGCAAGTACAAAGCAGGAAATCAGTCCCAAGACGAGCAGTTTGGAGGCTCCGTTCTAGAAACGGGTGAAGTGGCTTCTGCATTTGCCCATTTTCGGTGCATTGTGAGTAGCCATCCCAACAGTCAAAAATGGTAAATAGTTTGACGGTGTGGGACACCTGCATTTAAACGTGAAGAATTACCTTTAGTTCACGGTATTTCTCAAGGGGCACGCAGTTCTTACACTGGAAGGACACACGCGCTCCTTGGTTTCGAGGTGGGACCAGAGCTACCCCCACCTGCCCCCAGCAGGCCTGGCCAACCCCTGCCGCGCCCCCCTCCGAGCCCGAGCCTGACCCCCTGCAGCGGGACGGTTGCCCGGGGTCTGGGTCACCTGGCTGCAGCCAGGGCCTCACGGTCACCAGGGGCCCCCCCGCCATCCTGTCTGGAGGGCACGGCCCCTCCACTCCCCGCCACCCTCCGCCTAAGCCCCCACCCCCGACAGCCCCCACCCATGTCCTGATCCTGCCCTTCTTTCCTCCAGCCCCGCTGCAGTGCCCAGGGGCTACGACCTCGGCACCCCTCCCCCCAGCCCCGCTGCCCAGCCCCCTCCAGTCTGCGGACACGTCCTCCCCTCCCCGCCTTCCTGCCTTCCTTTCCGAGCGCCTGCCTCCCCGCCAAGCCCTCCCCTCCCCCCGCTAGCCTAGCTGCAGCTTCCAGCCCCAGCCCCCATCCTGAGACAACATGGGGCTGGGGGAGGGGGGGCATCGGCCTTGATCCTTGACCCCCGTGGTCAGCATGAGCAGGTCCACAATCGGTGCTCAATCAAGTTGAGCGGGGAGATAACTGGAAAGAATGGAACCCCGGGAGGCCCTTAGTCTGCAGCCCAGGGATCTGGATTCCCGGGAAAAGCCTGTGATTAGAGCAAGTACCAAGCATTGTTGACAAAGTAGATTTTTAACAGTGGACTCTTCCTGGGAGGAAGGATTGCATACTGTAAAGCTGTTTTCTCCACGCTGAAGTAGGCAGTTGCTAGTTTCCCTTGAAGCTAAATGAGTGTGTTTTCGAGGGGGAAGAGGCCGTCCACGGCAAGCCCCAGGCCTTCTGGAAGCCGGCGCATCAGTAAGGAGAGCCGGTCCTGGAATGGCTGGCCAGTCGGAGCAGAAGGGACTGCCCCCCACCAGCAGCGCCAGCCGCACACTTTTTAAATTTCCAAAATGCATCCCGGGCAGAGTTAAATGACTTCAAATCAAACCTAAAGATATACAGAATTGGAACTGAGGATTTACAAATGACCAGAAGGTTAACCTGAGATGTGATTTAAAAATCAGAAATGTCTAAGATAATTTCTTTTTTTTAATTTTTATTTTTTTTAATTTATTTTTTTTTTAGTTAACACATAATGTATTATTTGCCCCAGGGTCCATGTCTGTGGATCCTCAGGCTTACACATTTCACAGCACTCACCATAGCACATACCCTCCCTAATGTCCATAACCCAGCCACCCTATCCCTACCCGCCCCTACCCCCCAGCCACCCTCAGTTTGTTTCGTGAGTTTAGGAGTCTCTTACGGTTTGTCTCCTTCCTGATCCCCTCTTGCTTCATTTCCCTCTCCCACCCCCCACAACCCCCCGCCCTGCCTCTCGAATTCTTCATATCGGAGAGATCATATGATGATTGTCTTTCTCTGATTGACTTACTTCGCTTAGCCTAATACCCTCCAGTTCCATCCACGTCCTTGCAAATGGCAAGATTTCATGTCTCTGGATGGCTGCATAGTATTCCATAAGATAATTCCTTTTTAACTTCAAATATAACCCAACTGGAAAGATTTGCTTAAGCAAGATGACAAAGGTCATATGAATAATTCATCCAGCCGAGTAGGGCAGGAGCACTCAGCCGGGGCCGCACCAGAAAAACACAGCTGTCAGGCCCCATTGGCAACTCAGCCCCTGCCTCGGAAAGCCCGACCCCGCGCCAAGGGGCAGGCCAGGGCCCTGGGACTTCTGGGAAGCGGCGCGTTGCTGTGTCCACTCCAGGGGTGGTTGGGGCAGTCAGCCTCCAAGTGTCCCTGCCACGTGCGTGGACACTCAGGGAGCAGAATGCCCACTGGAGCAGAGGGGTCCAGACCTCGGCTAGGTATGGCGCACGCCTACCTCCTTATGGCTGAGAAATGAATTTAAATAGTGCGTAGGGTTTTCCGCGAAAAGTTAGTGCCCTCCTCCCCCCTCCCTCCCCACCACCCCCCTGCCCGCCTCCAGTCCCATCTCTGTCCCCCAGATCACAACTGTCCAGTCCCCTGCTCCTCTCCAGACGTGCCCTGCTCTCTGTGGCCACAGAACCAAATATTTAGAAATGCACGTGCCTCCCCTTTCTTTTCGGTTGTATATACCAGTAGGTGGCTTGCTTTTTAGGTCCCTGTCTGCCATCTTTCTGTGTATCAGTGCAGACTGAACAGAACTAACACCTTCCAGTAGTTCAGTGATCCGCTGCTAAGTAGGTGCTTTAAGCGCTTTGTATGCGTTTAAATGGCCTGTGGTCTTAGCTCCTAAGACTGCGCTGCAGTGTGTGTGCAGGGCTGTGGGAGTCTGTTGTCAGAGTGGTATCTCCAAGTCAAATCACTGGGTCAAAGGTGTGAGTGGTTCGAGTTCTGTGAAGCTATTTCCAAATCACCCTCAAGAACTTGGCCCAACTTGTGTTCATGGCTGCAGAGCATAGGGTGTCTTTCCTAACTCCCATACTGGAGGATTTTTTTTTTTCTAAAAATTTTTTTTATTCGAGACAGAGAATCTCAGGCAGACTGTGCCGAGCGCAGGGCCCGATGCGGGACTCGACCCTGGGATCAGGGCCTGAGTCACAACCAAGAGTTGGCGACTTGACTGACCGCGATAGCCAGGCGCCCCCAACACTGCCGGATTTTTATCCAGCATTTTCTTTTTTGCCAACGTGATGAAAAATATCTCTCATTATTGGTTTTAATGTGCAGTTTTTAAACTATGGGTGATGGGGCTCGGGTTAAAGCCTCTGCCTTCGGCTCAGGTCGTGATCTCAGGGTCCTGGGATCGAGCCCCGCATCGGGTTCTCTGCTCGGCAGGGAGCCTGCTTCCCCCTCTCTCTCTGCCTGCCTCTCTGCCTACTTGTGATCTCTCTCTCTCTCTGTCAAATAAATAAATAAAATCTTAAAAAAAAAAAAACGAACTCTGGGTGAGGCTGGCCATCTTCCAGGTGTTTTGCGTGTCGTTAGGTCTTGCGTGGTTTTTAAAGATGACTGCAAACTCTCGCAGAGTGAGAACATGCATGTTCATGGTGGTTTGTAAAAGTCAGAACACAGAAGGACAGAGACGTGTGGTGTAGGAGGGGACCCTGACCCCGCTCAGCAAGGGGGCGGCCGGACGCCTGTCTTTACAAACGAATGTAACCCGAATGGGGTCGGTGGTGAGGAAGCCCGTCCGCAGGACCCCTGCTGTCCCATTTTCAAGGGAGGGAACCGAGGCCCCAACACTGAGTGCCCGCCCAAGGCCAGGGAGCCCCTCGCCAGACGGCCGAGTCCGGGCCCTCCCTGCACTCCTGGAGCTCCAGAGGGGCCAGGCCTGACCGGAGTGGGGGCGGCCGGCGGGGGGGAAGGGCCAAGGCTGTCCCAGAGGTGGAGCACCTGAGGAATGTGGCTGTGGGGGTCACCTCCTCCAGAGATGGAGGCGGGCTCTGCCCGGGAGGCCTCGCCCACTCAAGGCCCAGCCGGTTCTGAGCGGTGGCGGCGGCGGCGGCCACTCTGGGGCACATGGGTGGAGGGAGCCCCCCCGGATTCTCCCGTGGGGTCTGAAGAGGTCCCCCCGTGCACCCAGTGCTCCCCTGCATGGAGACCCTCACCCTCCCTCCCTTGCTGCCCCCAAGGGGACCCCCCAGGGGATCAAAATGAGGAGGGATAAGAGGGTCGCAACTTTTGAAGGGTACAATGTGGGTGTCATTTTCTCTTTAAGTTATTGTTCTTTTGAAAATTACATTAGTGTTTCCTGAAATTAAATATTTTTCTCTTTAAAAAGGGTTGCGTAAAATGTTAAGAAAAGGCTGTGCGTGGTGCTACTAACTGGCTTCTAATCCAAAATTAATTTTAAATCCTGTGTGGTAAGAATGTTTCCAGACAGATCTCTCTACAGAGATGACATCAGGCAAGCACATTGCCAGGCTGTTCTTAACCAGCGATCCGCACAAGAGCAAAGCCAGCCACCTCGTGTTCACGGCCCGGCCGCCTGCGGAGCGCCTCTTGGCAGCGGGCCCCTTCCGCAGCGGCTCCCGGAGCTCGGAGGCCGGGGC
>CM052891.1:672200-711094 GCA_028534135.1 Potos flavus
GCCCTCGGGGTCGGGGGTGGCGGCTGGGCAGGCTGGCCGTGCCCAGCGCTGACGCCGCCCTGCACTTGCCTCTCAGTGGCCGACGGTCCGACGAGCCACATCGTCCCGTTTTTCGAGAGAAGCTGGAAATCTTATTTCTTTATATAGAATGTTTTCATTTTTGAGTATTGGCAACTAATTAAAAAATCAAAACAAAGCGTGGGGCAAATTACAGCTCAGTTGGTGAGCCAGACCCAGCCCCACCTCGTGCCGGGTGGCCCTCCCGCTGCGACCGGTGTCTGTGACTTCACGTGGGGGAGAAAATGCTACAATGCCCCGGCTTGGCCGGGTGGGCTCCAGAGAGAGGCCCGGCCTCGGGCACAGCCCCTTCCCAGACGGGGAACCTGGTGACTACTGGGAAAACTGGGCTTCTCGTTACTGGAGGGTCACGGAATGTTTCTGCTTGCCGTTGCAGGGCAAACACACCAGGCCCTCCTGGGCTTGTGCCTGTGTCCATGCCGCAGCATGTCACCTGCCTCTGACTAGGGCTGAGTGGGCCCTCAGGACACCATCTTATCTGTCCCCTTCTCGGTGTCTTATGTTCTCGAGTGGAGACTGTCCCGTGCCCTCCCTGGAAGGAGGCATGGGCTCCGGAGTTGTCTGGACCTTCCTCTGAAATCAGATTCATTCAGCTGTGGCTCTGTCAGCCCAGCCCTGGTCTGAGGTCATAAACCATATAGCGAGGTGGGGCCTTAGAGTCACCTTGTCCACATGCCCTCGAGACCAAGACTATTACCATCTGGCCGCCCCAAGATGCTTTTGTGTCCTTCGTGAGACCCAAGGTTTGCGCCCAGGAGGGCAGGCTGGTGGCCCAGCACTGCTTTTGTGAGATGGCCACTTGTGATATGGATTGGTGATAAGGCAGGTTAGAACGACACACGATAGGTGACCTAAAAGAATGTCTTGTGATTCCGCTGTAAACACCCCTGGGACAATACACTCTGTTCTTCCCACGTGGTCCTCATACCGGGGTGCCAACCAGGGAACTCCCCTTGGATCTGAGAACCTTCCTAGAATGCAGTGTCCGGAAGACAGGCAGACCTAGGCGAACCTTGTGAGACCCAACTCCGAGACCAGCAGCATGGGCCACCAGGAAGGAGGCCAGCTGGAGCCAGGGAGGGCTGTCCTCTGCACCAGAAACATGTCGTGAGGCAATTCCCAGTCAGGGCTCATTGGCTGGGCTCTGGCAGCACCGGCACCAGCGGGGTGGGGTGCCTCCCGCTCCAGGGCTCAGCGTGTGTCCTCGGCCACTGCCACAGACAGACCCCGTGAGGCACACGGGGGCAGCGGTTGTCCGTGAGAGCCAAGAAGCCCGTTCAGGCCTCGGACTGTTAGGGCGTGGGTCCCCAGGGCGCAAGGGGTCTTGTCTGTTGCTGCTCAGCACCCTTCACCCTCTTGGCTCTGCCCGTCTCCGCCGTCACACAGGACGGGGCGGGAGTGCCTGGCACACCAGTGAAACTGTCATGGGTTGGCGTGTGCTGCCTGTCAGCGCCGTCGGGATCACAACAGAAGAAATCCTAGAAGCAGTGCTCTGGTCGGAGGCGGGAGTGGGGCCGTGTCCTGACCCGGGCGAGCAACACCCGCTTCCTGCCCGTGCTGGTTACGACAACCCAAGACTTTTCCAGAAGTGCAGAGTGTCCCGTAAACTTTGTGAGAAGCGATGGTCAAGCAGATCTTTGTTAGCTCTCCTCTTGAAAGCGCTGTTGTGAAACACTTCTGCCACTTGGGCAGAAGTTTATATAGAAAGAACTTCTACACCAAAGTAAATACTTTAAGAAATGGCCAACTCGGCTCACTCTTGAGTGGTATGTATCCTGGGGCCACAGCATGGCTAGGGCCCACTTCCGCTTCTGGCTAGGCAATTCTGTGGACTTTAACGTCTCTGTAAACAACTAGAAAGTTGGACAAAATATACGAAACGACTCTTCCCAGGCATTGGACGATAGTCAGCACCGTGGTCCTTGAAAAAAGGAAAACAAATGAGGCGAGTTCCAGGATCCCCCTGACCTTCTGCCTGAAGGCAATTTCTGGGCTGAAGGCACAGGGAGGGGGAGGCCAAAGAGAACTCCACAGCCTTACTGAGTTGCGAAAATGGGAATTGGAGTTTGGGGAGGCAGAGGGGGCTGGCAGTCACAGGACAGAGTCCAGAGAGGAGGGTACTACACAGAAGAGAGCTCCGGAAACCCGTACGGGCATTTTTTTGAGTCCTCCCTGCGCGCTAGCCTATGGACGTATAGACTAGCTATCTATACGAAAAGAGGTAGGAAAGACAGACCACTTGTAAGCCGAACCATTTCTAGAGCTGTCAGAGTAGGGAGATATTCAGTCAGAGGGATGAGCGTCCATCATCACCTCCGTTCAGTGGAGACCGAGAGAAGGCACAGCTCAGCAGGAGGCCTAGGTGTCTCTGGAGTGGAGCCCCATGTAGACTTACACTAGAAAAGTTTAAAAACAGTCTTTGAAATGACCAATCGAGGAACCTAACTGCCTACCAAAATAAAACCAACACTCTAAAAATTTTTTTTCAAGAAAATGTTACAATGCCTAACACCCAATCAAAAATTACAAGACATGTGAAGAAGCAGGAAATGTGATCTATATGCAAGAGGAAAATCACTCAGTAGAAAGAGCCCCAGAAATAACAGAAATGAGGGAAGAGCAGACAAAGACATTAAAAAGAACTGGAATGACTATATTCAAGTATTTAAAGAAAAATGTACATAATGAGAAGAATTGAGAATATGAAAAGTACTAAACAAAACTTCTACAGATGGAAACTATAATCTTTGATAAGGAAAGCTCATTGGATGGGATTAACCCAAGAATAAAGATGGTAGAAGGAAGAACAGAAAATTCAAAGACATAGCAAGAGAATCTGTCCTAAATGATGCGCAAGGAGAGAAAACAGCCTCAGCCTTCTGACAGTGTCCATCAGTCTAACAGAAGGGGGAGAGAACAGGGGAGAGAAAAATTATTTCAAGCAATAATGACTAGGGTCGGGACGCCTGGGTGGCTCAGTTGGTTAAGCAGCTGCCTTCGGCTCAGGTCATGATCCCAGGGTCCTGGGATCGAGTCCCACATCGGGCTCCTTGCTTGGCAGGGAACCTGCTTCTGCCTCTGCCTCTGCCTGCCACTCTGCCTGCTTGTGCTCTCTCTCTCTCTGACAAATAAATAAAATAAAGTCTTTAAAAAAAAAAAAAATAATAATAATGACTAGGGTCACCTGGGTGGCTCCGTCGGTTAAGCATCTTGATTTCGGCTCAGGTCACGATCTCAGTGTCATGAGATCAAGCCCCATGTCAGGCTCCACACTGAGCTCAGAGTCTGCTGGAGATTCTCTCTCCCACTCTCTCTCCCACTTGCATGCTCGCTCTCCCCCTAAATTTGATGCAAACACTTAACTCACAGATCCAGGTTCAACTACCCCAAGCAGCTGGCTAAATACACACATGCATGTGCAACCCAAGGAGTATTGCAGCCAAGTTTCTGAAGATCAGTGACAAAGGAAATCTTAAAAGGAGTCAAAGGAAAAATAAAGGACACAGTACATAGAGATGAACAAAAAATTATGGCAAACTTCTCTTCAGAAACCGTGCAAGCCGGAAGACAAAGGCTCATCAGGTTCAAAATACTAAAAGAAAAGCTGTCAAAATGGAATTCTATATCTAGCAAAAATATCCTCCAAAAATTAAGGCAAAATATAAGGTTTCACAGACAAACAAATTGATAGAATTCACCACCAACCAACCCGCGCTACACAAAATATTAGAGGACGCTCTTTTGGCTGAAGGAAAATGATGCCAGGTGGAAATGTGGGTCAACAGAGAATAATGTGGCAAGGCAGACATGGCGGGTCTGCCGGTAAATGAAGGGGACAGGCTTACATTTTTCTTCCAATGCTAACTGACTGCTTAAAATGCACATATTCACAGTGTATTATGGGGCTTGTGATACGTGCGGAAGTAAGAGGTGTGACAAAAGGGCAGGCATGGTGGGAAGGGGAAAGGGAAGTATACTCTTGCGAGGCTCTTGGAGGTGACATTTAGCAGTGTGTCACAGCAGAATGAGGTGAGTTAAGAGTGCACATTGCAAACCACAGAACAGCCATTAAAAAACAATGACAAGGAAGTATGGCCAGTAGTGCAGCGGTATAGACGAAATGGGGTGAAAAACATCAAAACCCAAGAGTAGCCCCGGAAGGAGGAAAAAGGGAACAAGGGCAGATAGGACAGAGAGAAAACAATCAGCAGTTGCAATTTATCAAGAAGATACATTGAAAACATTAAAACCAATCATGTTGATAATCATATTAAATGTAATGGTCTAAATATCGCATTAAAAAGCCAACTGGGAGCAGGAGGCTAGCGTTGAGTGCGTCCTGTCTGTGAGAGACCTGCCTTCACATACAGCCACAGGCGAAGAAGGCTGGGTGGCTGTGTAACGCCAGGCGAAGTGGACTTCCCAACAAGGGATATTAAGATTAAGAGGAACTCCTCGCAGTGGCATAGGAGTCAGTTAATCAGGAGGACGCAACCATCCCAAGTGGGTATGCTCCTAATACAAGAGCTGTAAACACATGAAGCTTAAAAACTCAGGAAAAGGGGCGCCCGGGGGGCTCAATCAGTTGAGCATCCAACTCTTGATTCAGCTCAGGTCATGATCTTGGGGTCATGAGATTAAGCTCCATGCCAGGCTTTGCGCTCAGCGTGGAGTCTGCTTGAGATTCTCTCTCCTCTCCCCTGCCCTTCCCCCCACTTGTGCTCTCTCTCTCTCTCTCCCTCTAAAATAAATAAGATCTTTAAAAAAAAAAAAAAAAAACCCTCTCAGAAATGGAAGGAAATATAGAGAAGTCCATAATTGTACTTGGAGACTTAAGTACTTCTCTGTCTGTATCTGTACTCAGTAGAACGAGGAGACCGAAAAGTCAGCGGGGGTCTAGAGGGTTTCAGGAGCACGGCCAGCCAGCTTGGCCCAGCAGGCGTGCGTAGAGCCCTCTACACGTTCTCTTCAGGCGCACATGGGGCATTGGATAAGACAGGCCACATACTGGGCCATAAAACTGGTCTTAGTAAATTTGAAAAGATTGTAATCGCACAGACCGTATTTGCTGGCCGCAAACATATTACATTGGAAATGAAGAACAGAGAGACATCTAGAAAAATATCCCCCCCCAAAAAAAAAAAATGCTCATGGGTCAAAGAAGAAATCACAAAGTAGTACTTGGAAACTTAAGCCTTCAAATACTTACATGAGAGAAGAACACCGCTCTAAATTCAGTGGTCTACCTGATCCACCTCAAAAAGGTAGACAAATAAGGGGCGCCTGGATGGCTCAGTTGGTTAAAGCAACCAACTGTGGATTTCAGCTCGGGTCATGATCTCGGGGTGGTGAGATCGAGCCCCATATCAGGCTCCACACTGTGTGTGGAGCCTGCTTGAGATTTTTTTTTTTCTCTCCCCCTCCCTCTGCCCCTTCCCCATCTCTCTCTTTTTTTTTTAAGATTTTATTTATTTATTTGTCAGAGAGAGAAAGAGAGCACAAGCAGGGGGAGTGGCAGAGGAAGAGGGAGAAGCAGGCTCCCCAGTGAGCAGAGAGCCCGATGTGGGACTCGATCCCAGGACCCTGAGATCATGACCTGAGTTGAAGGCAGAGGCTTAACCCACTGAGCCACCCAGGCACCCCACCCCATCTCTAAAATTAAAAAAAAAAAAAAAAAAAAGACTTCTTAGAAAAATAGGAACAAACTAAATTCAAAGTTTATCATAGGGGAAAATAGTAAGGATAAAAGTGGGAAACAATGAAATAGAAAAGAGAAAAATCCTACAGGACGCAAACCTGATTCTTTGAAGAATATCAACAAAACTGACAAACATCTTTACTATTGACCCAGATAACATGAGAGGCTGTACCAGGAGGAAGCAGCGTGAGTGAGTGAAAGCGGGCGTCCCTGCAGGTCCCGTAGATGCTAAGGAGACGATACCGGAACATGACACTGTGTGCCAGCAGCCTGACAACTCGACCCGCACAGACGTGGCTAAGTCTCTGAAAGACCAAAGTTACCGAAACGGATTCAAAAAGGAATAGAAGTGTGAGGAGGCGCGAAGGCGAGAGGGAAACCTGGCCCGTCGGGGACAGAGGAGAGCTTCCACGCCTGCAGAGGACTCGCAGCTGGCGTCTCCCTGGGGGAGAAGGCAGCGCCCACTCTGACCACGTCCACCCTGCACGGCACCGCCAGCCCCAACCTCGGCATCAAGCAAGAACGAATGGGGGGAGCATGCAGATTGCCACAGAGGTGAAGCCGCAAATATATAAATATGGCTTTTATTCACATACCACATGATCTCGTACATAAGAAATCCTAAGGAACCTTAAAAAAACACAACTATTAGAACTAAAAAGTGGCTTTAACAAAGTCCCAGGCAAGGTCAATACAAGACCAATATGCCAAATTAGTTATATTCCAACACATAGCAATGAGAATTGGAAACTGCAATAAAAATACCATTTACAATAGCATCCAAAACCATGAGACACTTAGGGACATGCTAAACAAAATGTCTGTGCGCTGCAGAGAAAACCTAAGACCTAAGTAATGGAGAGCTATACCATCCTCGTGGACTGGAAGACTCGATGTTAAAATGTCATTTCTTCCAAAATGTATCTACAAATTTAGCACAGTCCCAATCAAAATCCCGTCAGGCTTTTAAAATTGAAATCAAAAATTAAAATTTACATGGAAATGCAAAGGATATAGAATATATGGAATACTCAAAGCGGTCTCAAAAAAGAACAAAGTCAAAGGATTTTCCCTAATTGTAAGACTTGCTATGAAGGTACGGTCATCACAACAGTGTGGTGTTGGCCCAGGTGTGCACAGGTACAACAGAGAAGGGACACATACACACTAACAAATAACTAATTGTTCAGTTAGTGCAAAGGTTCTACAGTAATTTAAGGAGAAAGAACAGCTTGCTCAACAAATTGTGCTGGGACAAGTACATATCCATATGGGAAAAAAATGAACTTCAACTCTACCCTTATACCAAATACAGAAATTAATTCAAAATGTATTATCCTAAACATCATAGCTACAACTATAAAACTTCTAGAAGCAAGCACAGGAGAAGATGTTGTGACTTTGGCTAGGCAGAGGTTCCTTAGGGAACAAAAAGTCCAGACCATAAAGGAAAAAAACTGATGGATTGGACTCCATTGACAATGCAGAGTTCTGCCTCTCCAACGACGCGGCGAGGACGTGAGAAAGTAGGCCACAGGCTGGGATTGTGTGTCAAGGACTTGCACCCAGAACATATAAGGAACTTCACAAGTCAAGAATGAGAAACAAATACACACAACAGAAAATAGCCAAAATAGTTGAAAAGACTCTTTACAAAAGAAGATAATTAAACGGAGAATAAGCCCACGGAAGACGCTCAACCATTATTAGTCATCAGGGAAATGCAAGTCTAAAGCACAGCGGCATGCCCCGACACACTCGTATGACCGAAACAACGTTAAGACCTGCCAATACCGAGTGGTGGCGAGGGTGTGGGGCAGCGGGAACTCGCACGCACAGGCCGGGGGGCGGGGGGGAAGTGTGATGCCGCTGCTTTGGGAAAAGGTTTGGCAGTTTCTTAAAAAGTTAAACATACACTCACTGCACAACCCAGCCCTTTGATTTCGAGGCTACTCTGCAGGAGAAACATCCGCGCAGGGGCCCTGGGGGCTCGGCGGGTTAGACAGCAGACTCTTGAATTGGGCTCACGTCATGATCTTGGGGTGGTAGGATCGAGCCCCACGTCAGTCTCCGCCGTGCTCAGCGCGGTCTTCTTGTCCCTCTCCCTCTGCTGCTCCCTCCATGCACTCTCTCTCTCTCTCTCCAATAAATAAGTAAAATCTTAAAAAAAAAAAAAAAATTAATGCACCCGAAGGCTTTAGCATGAGTGTTTATAGCGGCTTCAAGCCCAGATAGGGGACGACACGAACATCCCCCCCAGAGTAGAATGGAACACTAACCCCACAAGTAAAGGGGTTAGGGTCATTCATAACAACACGAATGGGTCTCAGGAAACATTTCTTTGGTTTCTGGGAGAACCAGACTTCAAAAAGTGCCTGGTGTTGTGTATTCCATTGATGTGAGACTCTAGAAGAGACCCCTGTGATCGGAGGTGGCAGAAGGCAGGGCTGGCTTGGGGCTGCAGGGGGATGAAATGTTCCAAGCGCATAGAGGCGTACGTTTTCGAAAAGCCATTGAAATGCACAGTTACAAATGGGCGCATTTTATTGCCTGTAAGTTGTAAGTGGACGGAAGGCATTTTTTCAGTAAGGAGC
Source organism: Potos flavus (assembly GCA_028534135.1). NCBI lineage: Eukaryota > Metazoa > Chordata > Mammalia > Carnivora > Procyonidae > Potos > Potos flavus. The sequence goes on from CM052891.1 coordinate 680,571, forward strand.
AGCGGCGGTCTAGTGAAGGTTCCTGGCGGGCATCGACGTCCTGCTCCGTCCGCTGTCTTTCCTGCCGTCCAGAAAGACATCACCTGCATCCACTCGAAGTCGCTGCAGGACCTCAGAGGATCCTGGTAGTTCTTATCAATTTACTCGGCGCTCTTAATTATTCTGCACCGCGGAACTTAGGAGCTCCTGGGGGAGGTCATTACGGTAGCCTGTGTCCTCCCAGCGGGCCCCCGGGCTTCTTGGAGGGCCCCCAGGGGCCCCAGGAGCCCCTCGGCAAGGGTGAAGACGTTACCCCTCTAAAAACATTAAACCCGGGTATAGGACAAACCGACTTCCGTTTTTTCGCTTTCTTTTTTAATTGAAGTATAATTGGCATCGTCTCCTATTAGCTTCAGGTGTGACCCCGCTGTCTCGTCTCATAGGGTCATTTCCTGCCGGGGGAAGGCCGCGGGTCCCCGGCACACTCACTGCTGCTGGGGAAGGGCCCCGGGCAGCCCCCAGCCAGCCCCAGACGGTGGGTGACAAAGGGACCTGTGCACTCACGAAACAGGCGGGCATCCTGCTCGTAATCTCCTTGCTATTTCTGACATTTTATCCTATTTACGAGGCACTTGCTGTTCTACAAGGAAGTTCCCCCAGAGTTCCCGGGTCGGCCTACTCATCCCACACTCAGTCCCGAAGCCTGTCGGCCCCAAGTCTTCAGATGGTGACTGTCTCTTTCTTCCCCTCCAAGCCTTCTGCTCCGGATTTCTCCCCCTTTCCTTGTAGAGCTGACTGGAGCCCTACAGCCCTAGGACGGTGGGCATCTCATCCACTCACAAACCTGAAGGCAGTGAAGCTGCTTTTTCCACCAAATATGTATGATCGCTGTGTTTTAAATACACCCTCTATCAAATTAAAAATTTCTTTTGTAATCCAGATTTATCGAGAGTTTTCATCACACATAGGTGTTAGATCAGTTTTTTCTGCATTGATTATGATAGACATGATTTTTTTCTTTTCATTTATTGATGTGGTAAATATGTGATAGATTTTCTGAAAAGAGGCCAGCCTCATATTACTGAGATAAATTTTTCTTTTTCTTTTTAAGATTTTATTTATTTATTTGACAAAGCGAGACAGGGAGAGAGGGAACACAAGCAGGGGGAGCGAGAGAGGGAGAAGCAGGCTTCCCGCCGAGCAGGGAGCCCGATGCGGGGCTCGATCCCAGGACCCTGGGACCATGACCTGAGCCGAAGGCAGACGCTTAAGGACTGACCCACCCAGGCGCCCTTGAGATAAATTTATCTTGATATGATGCATTCTTAATACCTGCCTGATTTGATGTGATAATGTTTATATATAGTTTTTGCAACTCTATGTACAAGTTAAATAGGCCTGTAAGTTTTTCTTATGTTGTCCTTATATGGTTTGGGAATAAAACTATCTGGGCATCTTTCATTCTTTTCTAATTTTCTGAATAATTCGAATAAGATGGAAATGAAGCGTTCCTTGAAAATTTGGTTCCTGTGAAACTTCAGAACCACCTGTAAAGCCATCTGAGCCAGGGGCCTTGGGGAATAGAATTATTGGGTACCATCTTGATTTCTTAATACTTATGGGTTACTTCAAATGGTCCCTTTTGTTTCTGGTTTTGGAATTTTCCGACACCTGTAGGTTTTATCGATTTACTGAGGAATAGCTCTTCAGAACACTCACTTCGGCCCAGTGACTCCCCAGCTGCGTGTGTTTGTTCTCTCTTGTTTGGATCGGGCTTGGCCGACGTTAACCTCATCACTCTCTGCAGACAGCCGTCTCGGCTCGGTGGGTGCTCTCTAGGACCGTCGTCCGTGGGGGGTTCCCATCGAAAGTCACCATTTCTTTGCTTCTTGTTTCCCTGGCTTTGTTCCAGCTCCTTTCGCTGGAAGGTTAGCTCCTTGCGGGTTACCTGTCTGTTCCTGGACGCGTAGCCCAGCTGTGCCCTGTAAATTCGGGGATTCGGTTCTGAGTATTTCTTCTCTCTCTCTCTCTTTTTAAGATTTATCCATTTATTTTAGAGAAAGAAAGTGAGGAGGAGCAGAAAGAGAGAATCCCAAGCAGAGTCCGCGCTGAGCGGGGAGCCCGACACGGGGCTCCGGATCATGACCCTGAGGTTGTGACTTGAGCCAAAATGGAGAGTCGGACACTGAACCGACTGCACCACCCAGGCGCCCCGTGTCTTTCATTTTAAGTGGGTCCTCTGCACAATCTCTTGTGGGGTCTTGTGGGGTTTAATCCAACCTGAGAATGTTTTGTCTTCGTTGGCGAGTGTAACCCTTTCATATTTATTTATTTATCTCACAGAGAGGAGAGAGCACAAGTAGGCAGAGAGGCAGGCAGAGAGAGGGGGAAGCAGGCTCCCTGCTGAGCTGAGAGCCCGATGTGGGGCTCGATCCCAGGACCCTGAGATCATGACCTGAGCCGAAGGCAGAGGCTTAACCCACTGAGCCCCCCAGGCGCCCCTCCTTCATATTTATTATAGGCCTGCCTCTGGGATTACTTCCCCTGTACTCCTTACTTCCTGCTTCCCTTGTCCTCACTCCTGCTTCCCGTCGGGGATGTCGAGGTGGCCCTGTGTTAGCAGCTCGTCTGACTCTGCTCGGGGAGCTCTCTCACTCCAGCCCAGCTCCTGCAGCCCCCTGGGCTCCCAGGCCCCTGCGTGCGCCCGCACCGCCGTCCTGGCAGCGGCGTCCGGCCCTCCCGTGTTGGGGTGGCTGGGGCTCTGTTCTGCTGGTCCCCCTGTCACTCGGCTCTGCCACAGCTCCTCCTGCACTTGCTTCTTGCTGCTCTTTTTAAAGATTGATTGATTTGAGAGAGAGAGAGCGCGCGCGCGTGCGGGCGCACACATGAGCCGGGGGAGGGGCAGAGGGAGAGAATCTCGAGCAGACTGCCCGCTGAGCGCAGAGCCTGACCTGGTGCTCGATCCCGGGACCCTGAGATCACAGCCTGAGCCGAAGCCAGGAGTCAGACACTCCGCCGACTGGGTCACCAGGCGCCCCTCCCTGCTGCATTTTCTGACGTGAACGTTCGTCTCTGAGATGCACAGTGACCCTGCCTAGGCGTCCACGGGGGGACCACAGGCCCTGGAGCCAGCCCCCCGTTCTGCACAGGAGCCCGTTCTGGAAGCATCTGTCCTGAGAGCCCCCAGCGGCGCTGCAGCCCGCGGAGACAGGAGGGCAGACCCGACTCCCGAGGGCTGGGCCTCTGCCAGGCAGTCCGGGGAGCGGCCAGTGCACCAGGACCGGGGCGGACCGAGGCGGGCCCTTCTCCAGGCCACCGTGGGCAGGGGTGTCCGGGGAGCCCGAGACCCCGGGCTGGGCGCCCCCGGTGGGGCCAGTGCCCTCTGCCAGTGCCCGCAGCCCTACCCTCTCCTGGCCCGTCGTGGTCCCTCCGCCTGCCCCCCGCCCCGGGCCTCGCAGAGCCACCCACGGACCGTGGGGCTGGAAGCTGGGCCGCAGCTCAGGGCCCCGGGCTTCGTGTGGGCAGACGACCTCTAGACCTTCTAGGCAGGCCGATGTCTTGCAGGCTGACGGTTCAGTCGGGCCACGGAGGAGGTGGGCCCGCAGCTCCCGCAGGGGAGGCCGCTCTGGCCCCGAGGGCGCCGAGGGCCCCCTTCCGGGCGGTGGCTCTGTGCTTCAACCCGCGGTGCCGCCGTCGCCGCGTAGTTTATTTGGCTTGGCCTCCTGGGGCGGCATCTGGTGGGTCACACTCCTCCCCCCTGGAGCCAGCCGTCCCGTTGAGGGTGTCGGGGGCCACCGTGGCCCGGGGATGGGGCAGGGCTGCGCGCAGAGAGCTTTCTCAGAGCCGTGCGGGCTCCGCAGCAGGACTCGGCACACACGACACCTATCCTCACGCGGCCCCCCAAGGAGCCACCGCAGGCCTTCCTGCTGCCCACGTGGGCTGAAACCAGACAGGGCCGCACGGGAGCTGCAAGCCATGTCCCAGAGCCTGGCCACTGGCCCCCTGACCGAGCTGAGCCCGCGCGGGGACCCCCTGCTCTGTTGGCAACTCGGCCGTTGGGATGTGGGCATTCTGTCCCTTTGCCTCTGCTTTTGGGGCACCCAAAAGCAGCCCGTGGGGCCCCAAAGGCCCTCACCAGACCTCCAGAGAGCAATTTCAGGGTCTGGTGTGGGGAGGCCTCTGGCCAGAGTGGCTCAGTGCCTTGAGCAAGATGGGCAGCTTGTGGGCGCGTGGCTGATGGGCAGCCCTCCCAAGGGGCCATGTTTTTGCAAAAAAGAGTGTTGCCTCAGCCCCTCAGAGCGGCTCCTCTGCCAAGAGGGGCAGAGAGCAGCTCACTGCGGCATGTGGCCGGGGGCACGAGGCCGGGCGGCCCCAGCACAGGCAGCAGGGAGCCCGCTGGCTGACCGCGGTGCGCCAGCCATGGTCCCGCGTGGACACGTGCCCTTCTAGAATCTCACCCTGTGTAGCTAGCTTTTAGGCTCAGATCTGTGGAAAGGAGGCAGGTGGGAACCCACCCCGCCCACCTGCTCCCCCGTGGCCTCCTGCCGTCTCGTCTGCACCCAGCGCCTCACGGGACGGCGCTCTGAGTGCGGCCCAGGCCCTCGGCCCAGGTCCTGAAGCCCACTCACACTGGCCACACCCCCAGCTTGCCCCCTGCACTCTTTCCCTTCTGGGGCCCGGGGACTTCTTCCCGCCATCGCCTCTGCCTTCCAAAGGGGGAACCAAGCTGGGCTGAATGGCCTGGCCGTCACTCTGGGCTCCTTCCGTGGCCTGCAGTTCTCACTGCACCCCACCCCTGCACCCACACCCCTGCGGCCCGCCCGCCCCACCTCTGGCCTCTGTCAGCTCCTCTTTCCTATGGAGCCGAGCCTCAGGGCTTCTGTGGCCACGTGGCCCAGAGAAGGAACAGAGGCCACGTGGAGGGCCGGGCCACTCTCCGGGTTCTGCCTGCCCGCCGTGGACACGGCAGCCCTCTCCAAGGCCGGCACTCATGGAGTATTTCCCCTCAGTTCCCTTCCCTAGGACCCCAGTGTGCTCCCTGCTTCCCAAAGGCAGGTCTCCTTCCTGAGACCCAGGACAGGAACCACACTGGGCCACACTGAGAGGCACCAACAGACAGGCCTGGGTGAGCTCAGAACCAGGGAGAGGGTACCCCGAAAATGATAGTAGGAAGGAGTGATTAGGGTTAGTGTTGGGTATTAACCTCAGGGAGGAGGGGGCAGAGCAATGATGCTCTTATGCTTACCAAGAGGGTTGGTCTGTGGTCAGTTCCCCCAGCCCCAGGCCAGGAGCGGCCCCGAAGGATCTGGGGTCTCTGTGCCCTCCCCCCCCCGCTGAGTACAGTCGTGCCCAGGAATGTCCACCCAGAGCTCTGTACCGAGGGCTGACAGCAGCTCCCTGCACGGTCACTCCAGGCAGGCTCGGGGCTCTGGGAAGTAGCTAGCAGCTCCTGGAGACTCGGGGCATGGGCTTAGGGAGCGAGGCTGCCCCCCATCCGCTGTGTGCCGAAGGCTTGGGCTCCATCCCACCATGGTACAAGCCTTGGAAGGTTCTGGGGAGTTTGACGTAACCTAATTCATAACCATGAATCAAAAGGGGGTTGGGGGGCGCCCGGGGGGCTCAGTCAGTTAAGCATCCGACTCTTGATCTCAGCTCAGGTCTTGATCTCGGGGTCGTGAGTTCAAGCCCCATGCTGGGCTCCATGCTGGGCATGGAGCCGACTTACGGGGAAAGTCGGGGGGGTTAGGATGAGAGGCAAGGCAACGTGGGGGTACAATTCATCTCATTTGAGAAGGGCTGGACCCCGTGGCGTGAGGGCTCCCACAGAAGCAGGAGAGAGGCTTCGGCGGAAGCAGGGCCTGTCAGCGCCCAGGATGGAAGGAGGGAGCAGAGAAGGTCTGGCTGCACCAGCCGAGGCTGCTGTGAGCCTGGGGAGGCTTTGTCCCTCGTGCCCAAGGTCACAACAGGGACTTGAGAGCTGAGCTGCCCCCGCAGCCCCGGGGAAGGCTCTGGAGAGTCAGGGCTGGCATGGGCTCCGTGTCCCAGCCCTTCCAACAGCTTTCAGAGGCCCAGGCACAGGCCCCCTGACGGCCAGGGGCAGCCTGACCTGCTCCCCAGAGCAGGCGGCCTCCCCAGGTCCGAAGAGGGCCGAGCGGCGGCTCCAAGCAGCCCGGAAGCTGGGGCCCCTCGCAGAGGCCTGGGAGCCCCGGCACAGACACAGGCTCCTGCTTTCCGGTTCTCAACTGGGAGGCCTCGGGCGCAGCGGAGCTGGGTCGGCAACACACAGGAGGCAAGCCAGGGCCCAGCGCAGAGAGGGCAGTCCCAGGCTGGGCTCCGCAGAACCGGACAGGCGAGGACCGCGAAGGGCAGAGTGGAGGAGGTTCCCCTGCCACAAACCAGCCGCGGGCCTGAGCGAGGAGGGCACATGTCAGGTTAGCCAGGGAAGAGACAAGTCACGGGCACAGGGCCAACAGGCCTGACCCGGCCAGCTTCACGCCTGGGGCCGTCGGCTGCCTCCTCGGGGAGGGCTCTGCGGGAGGGGGCGGGACGAAGCCGGCCTCTGCTGTCTTCCTTCAGAGGCCCTGCCCCCACCGGCAGCGTCACGGGGAGCACGGCCCCCCAAGCACAGAGCTTCAGGGCCTGGGCTCTTCCTCCTTCCAGAGCCTCACTTCCCCCTACACCCCCAACCCCGGCGGCAGCGGGTGGCGAGGGGGAACCCAGGCCAGGCCCATGCAATCCCTGCGCAGGCCAGTCCCTCACATTGTGGGGTCAGGGTCCCAGCCCTGCCCCTCCCCACGGGCCTCTGCCTTCAGAGCAGAGGATGGGCCTAGGGCCCAGATATTCAGCTATCAGGACGGGGCCGACTGGAAGTCAGGGCAGGAGGGCGTGTGCAGTTAGAGAACCAAAGGCACGGGCCTTTCCTCCACGAGGGAGACGCAGCCGTGGCCTCAGGAAGCAGAGAGGAGCAGGGACATCCAGGGACTGACCTCGCCCCACTCCAGGATCCTGGTGCTTGGAGCCCAGGCACTAGGAGGAGAGCGGGGCCTGGCCCCAGGATTGGGTCCAATGGCCCAGGAGGGGGGCCTAAGGCTGTGTAACCCCAGGGAGGCTGCAGGGAATGGAGCAGTTCCAGGTACTCGAGAGGACAGAAGAGGCCCAAGGCAAGGGCCAGGGACCTGGGTACGCATGGCAGACCTCCAGCTCCCAGCACTGGGGACACCGCCAGCAAGCCCACAGTGTGCCTCACCTGTGTGTGCTTTCCAAAGCACAGGCCTTTTCCTGTCCCTCCGGCCTGTCCTCAGGCCTCGCCCGGGTGGGTCCCCGCCACGCGGTGTCCCCACCGGTGCTGCACGCCGCCCTGTGCGGGCCGGGCCCCGGGCGGTCGGCTTGGAGACGCCGGGCAGATGGGGCGTGTGTCACTGTGTGTCTCAGGTGTGTGAGATGCTGGTGCCGGGCCCCCCCTTCCCCTGTGTGTACTCTCTGGACAGCATTCCCATCCACTCGGGACCGTCCTGAGGTCCCAGAGACCCCGGCCCTCCCTGCGGGGCCAGCCCACACGGGAGTGCACTCCAACCCCGCAGATAGCCTTGCAGCTGTAGCTGCTTCCTAATGCCATCGGTGTTGTTTTATTTTGTTTTTTTACAAAAGAAATACAGTCCTAGTTCTAAAAACTTGGCAAATCGAGAGAAGCATGGAGACTGAAAGCCTCCTTCCGCGCCCTAGTGCAGAGACGCCGTAGTGGCCACTTTGGAAGGACTGCCCCTGAGCGTGGGCTCACGCGTGCGGCGTGTGGTCCAGGCTCCGGGGTCCTTGGCCTGTGTCTGGACACACACGTCAGGGCTGCCGGGCAGCTGGAGGGGCTGGCGAGCACGGCCAGCAGGCAGAAGGTGGCTGACAGCGGGGGAAGGGCCTGAGGCCGCGGGTCAGCCATTAACTCCGCGCCCCCGGGGACCCATTACGAAATGGTCACGGCAGGCGGTGGCGTGTCCAGGGCCAAGTGCCCAGCAGAGGGGCGGACGCAGGCACCCGGGGAGCGCGAGTCCCAGAGACCCCCGTGCCCGGCCGCCGAGGCACAGCGGCTGCCGGAGCTCTTCCCCCAGGGAGGACCTCTGGCCTGACGGGCTCTGCACCGAGGGCCAGGGCGTGGGGTTTCTGGGTCGTGTGGGCGAGAGGCACAGCCCCTTAGCTCGTCCTCGGGCAGCCCAGGCTTCCTGCCTCTTCCTGCCTTCGTGCTGTGACAGGCCCTTCTCTTGCTGTCCTTCGGCAGAGCTCACGGCACGGCCCGCAGCCGACAGCCTCGGACACCCGGACGGGAGCCCCGTGGCGACACGGGCAGCCTTTGCCGTCGAAGGGGTGAAGATGGAAGCGCAGGCCAAGGCCCCGCCTGCCAGACCCTCCAGGGCTCACCCTGCAAAAACTAAAGGCTGCCAGCGGCCCCCCAAGATCCGTAACTACAATTGGAAGGACTGACGTCTCGGGCCTTCCTTGTCGCACACGCCCCCTTCGCCTCCCCTCCCACATTGGTGCTTGGGGCCTGTGCTTCCTTCCCGCCTCTGGGGTGTGTGTGTGCGAGTGTCCACGTGTGCACGAGGAGAGTGTGAGTGCGTGTGTGTGCCCACAGCCGCAGAGCAGAGGCCCCACTGACCCACCCAGAGCCATTAAAGCCCGTGCCTCCTGTGCTCGCGCTCGGCCCTGCATCCCTTACCTGGGGGAGGAAGCCAGGAGGGCCGGGAGCGGGGGCAGGCAGCACGGCCTGGTGAGCCCGGTGAGGATGCTGGGGCACACTGGGAGCAGAACGCCCACCCACAAAGCCGGCGTCTCCCCACAGAGTGCTGCCCGTGTGAGGGAACCCCCGGAAACAAGGACAGCCCGCCTGCTGGCGTCAGGCCCCTGGTGGGGTGGGGGTGGCACTTCCAGACCTCGCTGCCCCCACGAGGCCAGCCCAGCAGGTCAGTCTGGAACCTTCCACGTCCGCTCCCCACGTAGGACAGTAGTGAGGCATTCCCGACGGCCAGACGCCTGGGGCCGGGCACCGATCCCCTTGCTCCAAGTACCACAAGATCACACCCACGCTTCCCCACCTGAGGAACTCTCATAAACCCTAAGCACACATCCTTGACCCTTGCAGATTCGCTCTGCAGGGAACGTCACACTCGAGATCGCAGTCTCCTGCTCTCCACCCCCACCCACCCCCCGGAGCCCTCAGCCTCTGGCTCCCCTGGTGCCTACACCTGGTTGGCAGGGCCAGGGCGCTCCGTGCCCACAGCAGTGCTCAGCCACGGAGACAGCCTGTCCCTGCCCTGGGCAGAGTGTGGTTGTGCCCTCAGGCAGCCTGAGCCCTCTGCGCTGAGGCTTTCCCCTTCTGGGCAGACGGCTTCTCCGGGAGGATGGGAGAGTGCACGCATCGTGCCCCTTGGTGGCTTCTGTGGGCCTCCAGTAGAATGTGCACGATGTGCTCTCCCTGCCGGCTCCCAGGGGTCGGGGCGCGTGTGGAAGCACGTCCCAAGGAGAGACCACGATCGGGTTGGTGCTGCTGCTCACGCATCTGCCTGATGCAGGGCCGAGACCACACGCCAGGCCCCAGTGCTTTGCAATGGCTCCTGCCCCGTGCTGTGCTCCCTTGAGCTGCACGTGACGGCCCACGGGCCTCGAGACATCCTTGCCACAGGATGAGTACTCGGCCTGGGCCCACTGTGCTACCAGGAGCCGCAGAGGCGACGCTGGGCCGTTCCCGCCGGGCCAGGAAGCAGCAACGTGGAGGCAGATTTGCCGAGGAGTGGCAGGGGTCCCAGTGCTCTTCTGTTCCTGGTGTGTGTCCTTAGAAGTGAGGCATGGCTGCATGACTTCCTTAAGCTGAAAACCTGAGCAGAGATGCCTTGTCATTTTCCAAAGAGGCACTTAAGAGCCCATGGGCGAGTCTCTGAGCCCTCCCTCCACGGCGCAAAGCCAGCCCCTCCATCCCAGGTTGGGCCAGCTTGGGATTGGCCCCATCACCCGGCCCCCTGGCAGGCTGCAGTGAGCAGAGAGCCCCACTGACCAGCAAGAAATGAGCCTGGGATCATTCAAGTCACCCAAGGTTGGGAGTGTTACGCACCACGGTGCAGTGACTCCTGGCCCGGGGTGCAAGGTAGCTGAAAAATTCTTAAATTGGAAGAGAAAGAAAAACCCATGGGAAGGTGGTTCAGGACGTTAATTCAGCCATTGGACCTCAGGGCGCTCTCCCAGCTGTTCCTGGCCTGTCCTTTCTCGCACTGTCCGAGTAAGCAGCCCCCGGTGACAGGGTGCCGAGGGAAGGAGGGAGCATCAGGGCATGGAGGGGCCACAGGGACCTAACGGGGCACGTGGCCAAGTGCAGCTGGCGTGTGGTCTCCGTGCTGTCCCTGAGCATCCCTGGCTGGCGTCCTGCTCCACACGGGCCCTGAGCTCCGGAAAGCAAACCATGGAGCACAGCGAGGAGCGCAGCGTTTGACTTCGAGACAATGAGGCGGTGGAGAGGAAGCAGGGCACTGGCCGTCCTGGGGACCGCCCGGGACTCCATGGCCTCACAAAGGACCTGCTCGAGGGGCCCACGAGGCGCCTGGGTCCTGGAGGGCATGGCCGCTAGGGAGGGAGGGCGGCCTCCCTGGACTCTCGGCTGGCCCCGAGACAGACGGTCTGTTTCCTTTCGCTCTGGAAGCCGAGGTCTTTTTGTAGGTCCGAAAACCATGTGAGCTGGGGAAGGCGCGGAGACGCAGGGCCGGAGCTCCAGCCGGGCGTGTGCGCGCCCGTGGTGCAAGCGGCCACGTGCGCGCGCGAGCGCCTCTGCCGGGGGTGGGGGGGGGGCCTTTGTTCGAACCACGCCAAGTGGTGTCGGTGCCACGCCCCACCCGCGGGCTCCGGCAGCCGAGGGGCGCGCGCGCCCGCCCGCGAGACCGGGGAGGCCTGGGCGCGCCGCGCTGCGGTGACCGGCAGTGACCCCGCCCGGGGCGCCCTCGGCAGGGGTCAACGACCGCCGCACCGCCCGGCCCATCACCCTATCGCCTAGCAACGCCTACTCGCGCGCCGCCATTGGGCCGGTGTGCACGCCCCCGGCCCCCGATTGGCCGCGGCGGCGGAGCGAGCCCCGCCCCTCCCCCCCGGCCCCGCTCCGCGCGGCCAGAACGCGGGCCGGTCCGTCGGTGTTCCCGGGGGTCCGGCCGGCCCCCGGCGTGTCCCCCGAGTGGTCCCCGAGTGGCGCCCAAGCACATCCCCGTCCAGCTTTGCCCGCGCGGCGCGCACACGTGGCCCCGCGGCCCGAGGGCGTTGGGGGGGCGGCCCCGGGAGGGGGCGGGGGTCCGCCGCGGGCTCAGTCCCCGGCGCGTGCGCGTGCGCCTCCGGCGGTTCCGCGCCACGGGCCCGCGGGGCGGGGCTCGGAAGCCGGGGGCGGGGGTGCCGCGGCGCCCCTCCCGGCGCCCCGCGAGTGCTGGGCTCCCCAGCCCTGCGCGCCCCCGCGCGGGGTCCCGGCGGCTCGGCGGCGCGCGGCATCACCCCATCGGCGGCGGCGCGCTGGGTCCCGGGGCGCAGCCCCGACGCTCATTGGCCTGGGCGGCGCAGCCAAGCTGTCAGCCCATGTGGCGTGTCCGCGCGGGGACGGCCGCGGTTAAATAGAGTCGGCGCCGGCCTAGAGGGAGCCAGAGAGACGGCAGCGGCCCGGTCTCCCCTCCGCCACCGCGCGCCAGCCTCGCTCCCCGTCGCCCGCTCCGCCGCCCGCGCCCCGACCAGGTAACGACGGCCCGGCGGGGAGCGCGCACCGAGGGGCCCGGGGAGGCGAGGGGTCCGGATTCGGGGCGCCGCCGGCCCGTACCCCGCGCTCTCGGGGCGCTCCCGCGGGGAGGGGTTGGGCCGCGGGCTCCGAGGCCCCCGGTCTAGGGGCGCGGGGCGCCGGAGGGCCGGCGGCGCTGCGCCCGGGGCCCGGCGGGGCGGGTGGGCGATGGCGAGGGGCGGACGCGGGGCGCGCCGCGAACAGCCATTTTGGTCGCGGGCTGGGCCACGCGGGCCGCCCGCACCGCCCAGCCCCTCCACTCGTGGCATCCACCAGCCCCGGTGCCGAAGGGCCGCGGCCCGGCGGCAAGGGTGCTGTTGGGGGGGGGGGTACCGGCTCCCGTCACGTGGGCGCCGCGCGGAGCCCCGAAGCGCTGGAGGGCGGGCGGGGGCGAGGCCGGCGCCGCGGGGTCTCCAGCCCCTGCCCGGGCCGCGCCGGACTCGGCATGAATAGCAAGTAGGGGAGAACAGCGGGCGCTCTCTGGAGGCCGCGACTGCCCCCGAGCTGGTGCCTCTTTAAAGAGCCAAAGGGCTCTTTATTCAGCGCTGGGGCTGGGGGCTCCCTCCGGGCAGGGACTCACGCACGCGGGGCCACGCGAGGAAGACGCTGCTCTCCGCTCGCGCGCCCTTCCTCGGGGAGAACCGGAGACCTGGGACGGCCGGAGGGCGGCGTGGCCACCGGTCCTTAGCGCCACGAGGCCCTGGGGCCTTGGCGGAAGTTGCCGGACCAAGCCTGGCCTTGCCCCCTCCCCCAGCGGCTGCCCAGGAGCCCCCTTCCTGGGGGTGGTGGGGGCTTTCTGTGCAGGGGGGCTCGGCGCACCTGGGTCTGGGTGGTGGGGCAGGCTGTGCAGAGGTAGGCAGGGGGTGCCCTGAGGCCTGGCCCGCACCGGCGTGCCCGGCCCCTAACCAAGAATGGGTTTTCAGGTTGGACCCTAATTGGATGGTCAGACTAGCCGGGTGGGTCCACCGCGGGGTAAGGGCCATCTTTCCCCAGAGCCCTTGTCGGCACTTGGGACCCCCATGTCCCTTCCCAGCCTGGGGGATCGTGGGCTGCCCTGAGTGTATGCGAGGTGCAGGGCCCACTGGTCAGTGTGGGTCAGCGTTCCCCTCGCTCTCATATTTTTTTCCCCTCAGACTTTGGCACCCTCTTTTGGTTGCTTGATTCCCTGGGTCAGCTGTTAACACACTGAGGGCCGAGTGGCCCTGTCCCGGGAAGGGTTTGGCCCTTGTGGGATGGCCCTGCCTGGCGCCTTCTGTGAGGCCCTCTACCGGGAGCACCCCAGCAGCAGGGTGCGGAGCCCACCTGCCCACGGAGTACAGGGCAGCAGGGCCACGGTGTCGTCACCTAGGCCGGGGCCCCACATGGGACAGGTCAGTGCCAAGGGCCAGAGGGCCCGACCCTCCCAATGACAAGCAAGGGCTGGCGGGACCGGCGTGGACCCCCACCCCGTGCACGCTGGGCTTCTGTCCCGGCCAGCGCAGGGCGAGGAGCGGGCCGCCCGGATCGTGGTCTCCGTGCGCTCAGGCCCACAGGTGGTGCTGTGGGGTCAGGAAGCCAGGGGCCCAGGGCGGGAGGCTGCATCCTGCATCCTGGTGGTGACCCGCGCCGGGCCCCCCCGCTGCCCTCCCCGCGCAGCAGCCATGGAGGAGGTGGTGATCGCCGGCATGTCCGGGAGGCTGCCCGAGTCGGACAACTTGCAGGAGTTCTGGGCCAATCTCATCGGCGGCATAGACATGGTGACAGACGACGACAGGAGGTGGAAGGCGGGTGAGTGTTGGCCCTCGCATCTCACTCCCACGCAGGGCGGCCCTCTCCTGCTCTTGCTCTCGATGCGGCCTCCCGGCTGCCCAGGGCTGCCCAGCTCCACCCTGCGCCCCGCAGGGTCCCAGCGGCAGAGGCTGGGGACTGAGGGCCAGCCCTGGGCGTGGCCGAGCCAGGAGATCCGCGGGGGGGGCAGGCGCCCCCGGCCCCGCCGCCCACCACCCTGTCCCTCAGAGCCCAGGCAGCCCCTGCCGGATCAGGTGCCAGGCTCTCTCGGGAAGCTGGTTTGACTCCCTCCCGCCCGGGAGGCCCTCCTGCAGAGCGGCTCTACCTGATCTGCGGGGTGTGAGTCAGCGGCGTGCAGGCCGGCCGCCTCCAGGCAGCATCAGGGCAGCCGGGGGCTCCAGCCGGGACAGTGGTGGGCGGGAGGAGGAGGAGGCCCCATCCCCACTGTGCTTGCTCCGAGGCCACCTCCCACACAACTGCTCAGAAGCAGGGCTGGTGTCGCCCAAGGGCCCCCCCAGACCCAGCCGCACTAGCCGCGGCCCGGTCTTCCCAGGAGCTCGGGGCTCCCCGTCACGGCAGGGACTTTGCCATCCGTGCCTCGGGGCCCACAGCCCTCCACCTGCCTGTGTCCACAGGGCTCTACGGCCTGCCCAGGCGGTCCGGCAAGCTGAAGGACCTGTCCAGGTTCGATGCCTCCTTCTTCGGGGTCCACCCAAAGCAGGCTCACACGATGGACCCCCAGCTGCGCCTGCTGCTGGAAGTCACCTACGAGGCCATCTTGGATGCAGGTGGGTCTTCATGAGGCTGCGGGCCAGCCGTGGCCGCCCTAGGGCTGGGGGCCCGTCCCCGAGGCTCCCACCTGCCCAGAAATCGTGGTGGCACTGCCTCTTGCCACTTGAAAAGCAGAAGTCTGAAGACACAAACATACCAAGGAGACGGTCCCAGCCACTGTGGCTCTCCCGGGCCAGGGCCCAGGGCGCGGGCCTGGGAGCAGGTCAAGCTTTCACAACTGCACATGCAGGTGTCCCTGGTACGCCCTGACGTCCCAGTTTCCTCCCTCCCCGGAGTACAGCGGGTCTTGGGGCAAGGGTGGAGTGCCAAGCAGACCAGGAGGTAGGGGCCTGCCCTCGGGACTCGTGTCCTCCACTCGCCCCTGCTCTGGACTGTGTCTGGCCTTGTACAAGTGCCTCGAGACAGCTGTCCCTTGTCACGCGGCACAGACCTGTCCCTACCTCCCCAGGGGCCTAGAAGTCCTGCCTGGTGGGGAGAGGAGGTTGGCCACGTGGCCATGGCACCCCTGCAGGGGGGTGGCGGGAGTCCAGCCCCGAGGGGGAGCCCGGGGGCCGACCCATCGCACTGCAGGCAGGCGGGCAGTCGTGGCCTTCTGGCTCGCTTGCCCCACGGCCAGCCGGCCCCCGGGGCCCGCACTCAACAGTGTTGCGGGCACAGAGCGCCCTGGAGTGAAGGGCAACCGGAGACCTTGGCCGCCGCTCCCCAGGGCCCGGCCAGGGTCCCTCCCTCCTTTCCCAGCCTGGACACTCAGCCTTTGTCTCCGTCTGTCTCCTTATCTGAGCCTGTCCTCGGGTAGGCTGCCCTCGGTGCCTGGGTGCTCATTGGTCACTGGGGCTTGCCAGACCCTACTGGTGACACCAGGGGCCAGGGGGAGTGTCCTGCGGACAATGCTGCCTTCTGTCCTCACGTCCAGCTTTCTCTGGCCTCTGCCTGACCCAGAGCCTGGAGCCCCACCTGTCTCCTGGGCCCCGGGCTCTCTGTGACCCAGTTATCTGTCCCCCGCCCTACCTGGGTTGGCTGCCCTGCTCAGGCCAGGACGGGAGGACTCACTCCCGGAGCCGGGCAGCAGGCCTGGCCGCCGGGCCTCACCGTTGCTTCCTGCAGGCGTGAACCCGGCGTCACTCCGAGGGACGCACACCGGTGTCTGGGTGGGCGTGAGCGGCTCCGAGGCGTCCGAGGCCCTTAGCCGGGACCCCGAGACTCTCGTGGGCTACAGCATGGTGGGCTGCCAGCGCGCCATGATGGCCAACCGTCTCTCCTTCTGCTTCGATTTTAAAGGTGGGCACCCCCCAGCCCCTGTGGGCCCCTGCTTCCCCCAGGCCGGCCGGGGCTCCCAGGGGAGGGCACGCCGCTCGAGCCGCTGGGGCCCCCCACGGTGCTCTTGCTCACAGGGCCCAGCATCGCTCTGGACACAGCCTGCTCGTCCAGCCTGATGGCCCTGCAGAACGCCTACCAGGCCATCCGCAGCGGGGAGTGCCCCAGCGCCATCGTGGGCGGCATCAACATCCTGCTCAAACCCAACACGTCCGTGCAGTTCATGAAGCTGGGCATGCTGAGCCCGGACGGCACCTGCAAGTCGTTCGACGAGTCTGGTGAGCGGGTGGCGGGCGACAGGGGGCAGGCGGCGGCCCCAGAGCGCCGGGCCCCGGGGGCTGGGGGTCCGCAGCGCCCCTGGGCCTGAGCGGCGCTCTGCGTGCAGGGAGTGGCTACTGCCGCTCGGAGGCCGTGGTGGCCATGCTGCTGACCAAGAAGTCCCTGGCCCGGCGCGTGTACGCCACCATCCTGAACGCCGGCACCAACACCGACGGCTGCAAGAAGCAAGGTGGGTGCCGGGCGGGGGCAGGGGGGCCGGGCCGCTGTGGGGGCGCATCGGCCAGGGGCTGAGGCCTGGCTCGTCCCGCAGGGGTGACCTTCCCCTCCGGGGAGGCGCAGGAGCAGCTCATCCGCTCCCTGTACGAGCCGGCCGGGGTGGCCCCGGAGTCTCTGGAGTATATCGAAGCGCACGGCACGGGCACGAAGGTGAGCGCCCCGCCCACGCCCACACCCCCCGCCCCCGCCCGAGAGGCCGCCGGCTGCGGTCCTGACCCTCCTCCCGGCCTGCACAGGTAGGCGACCCCCAGGAGCTGAACAGCATCGACCGAGCGCTTTGCGCCGCCCGCCGGGACCCCCTGCTGGTCGGGTCCACGAAGTCGAACATGGGGCACCCGGAGCCCGCCTCGGGGCTCGTGGCGCTGGCTAAGGTAGGGGGGCAGAGGTCCCACAGGCTGTGCTCGAGGGGTGCCAGCCGCGGAGGCCCGGACAGCAGGGCCCAAGCCTGTGACTGGTCTCTCCCCCTGCTCCCTGCGGCTCAGACGGCCAGGCACTCAGCCGGAACAGGGGGCAGTGGCCACCCACCTGTCCCACAGCCTTCTTGACCGGCCGGCGGGGGCCGTGTGGCCTGTGGGGGACCACGCGCTGGTAGCTTCTGGGTGCGGCAGGGACTTCCTGGTGCTCTAGGCCCCTTCCGGCTGATGTAGTCACCTGCTTGCGGTTCCTGCCAGAACTGGGACTGCAGGCAGCCCTGGTTGGGGGGTCTCTGTGTCTAGGCCCACAGCCCATCCGTCCGGGGGTCGCCGTGGGGCCCCAGGTGAAGGCAGGAGGCCCAGAGAGGGGAAGGAGCTTGTGGTCAGGTTCACTGGGTCCCTGAACTGTGGCGGGCTGAGGTCGGGGGACAGGCAGAGCTCCCGCAGCAATGCCAGGGGTCCGGGGCCAGCTGCCCCAGCAACTGCGAGCCTCCCACAGGTGCTGCTGTGCCTGGAACACGGGCTCTGGGCCCCCAACCTACACTTCCACAGTCCGAACCCCGAGATCCCGGGCCTTCAGGAAGGACGGCTGCAGGTGGTGGACCGGCCACTGCCCGTCCGCGGAGGCATCGTGGGTGTCAATTCCTTCGGCTTCGGCGGCTCCAACGTGCACGTCATCCTGAGGCCCAACTCACAGCCACCGTCGCCAGCCATCCCGCACATCACCCTGCCCCGTCTGCTGCAGGCCAGCGGGCGCACCAAGGAGGCCGTGCAGTGCCTGCTGGAGCAGGGCCACCAGCACAGCCGGGACCTGGCCTTCCTGAGCATGCTCAATGAGATCGCGGCCAGCCCCCCCGCCTCCATGCCCTTCCGGGGCTTCACGGTGCTGGGGGGCCAGGACGGCGGCCTGGAGGTGCAGGAGGTGCCGCAGCTGCCCGCCGGCCCGCGTCCGCTCTGGTTCGTCTGCTCCGGTGAGAGCCGCGGGCCCGGCCTGCGGGGGGGGCGGCGGCGGGGCTGGGCGGCCGCGGGCGCTGACCCCTCTCCTTGGGACAGGAATGGGCACGCAGTGGCACGGGATGGGGCTCAGCCTCATGCGCCTGCACAGCTTCCGCGAGTCCATCCTGCGCTCCGACGAGGTCGTGAAGGCCCTGGGCCTGCAGGTGTCCGAGCTGCTCCTGAGCACGGACGAGGCTACCTTCGATGACCTCGTCCACGCCTTCGTGGGCCTCACCGCCATCCAGGTGCGCCCTGGGGGCCCGAGGGCCAGTGGGCAGGGCGGGGCTGCTGGGACGGTGCCCGGCCGGACTGGCGTGACGTGTCACACCCTCCCCCCGCCCCCAGATCGCCCTCATAGACATGCTGACCTCCATGGGCCTGCGGCCGGACGGCATCATCGGGCACTCCCTGGGGGAGGTGGCCTGCGGCTACGCGGACGGCTGCCTCTCACGGGAGGAGGCCATCCTCATCGCCTACTGGCGGGGCCAGTGCATCAAGGAGGCCGACATCCCGCCGGGAGCCATGGCGGCTGTGGGTGGGTGTCCCTGAGTCCCCCCCCCGTCCTCCCGCCCCCACCAGCCTCGGGGGCTTTGGGGTGGGGGTGTCGTCACTGGCGTCCCTCACGTTCCCACGGGGCAGAGGTGGCCACCCGCCCCAGCACCCTGCTGGGCGCAGCCCGGCGGCCGGCCGTCAACACCGGTGCCGCGGCCGCAGGGGGGCTCAAGCCACGTGGGGTCAAGAACCGCCTTCACCGCTCCGCAAGAAGCCCGAGGGCTTTCGAGAAAGTCGGGGTGACTCGCTGGGGCTCCCTTCCGCGGGCACCTGCTCGGGTCACCTCCAAGAGCCACCACCCTGAGGGGCTGGCAGGGGAGGGGCTGAGGCCCTTGGTGGCCTGTCTGGTGACCCGGACTCGGCTGCCCACCCGTGGGACAGCAGACAGGACACCTTTCCTTGAGACCAGACACGGCAGGAGCGAAAGCGCCCGTAAAGGCCCCGCTCCGCGGCTGTCATTACTGCAGCCCTGTCATTAGGGCCTGCCTGGGGCGGCCCCCTCCCCACGGCGGGGCCCTGGCTCCCGGCAGCCCGCCCCTGAGGCCGCCCCTGCCCGCAGGCCTGTCCTGGGAGGAGTGTAAGCAGCGCTGCCCCCCCGGCGTCGTGCCCGCCTGCCACAACTCTGAAGACACGGTGACCATCTCAGGACCGCAGGTGGGCCCCGTGAGGCAGGCGCGTCCCCCGGTCCTGTCCCCTTCCCTCGGGGCAGCTCTGCGTGGGGGGCCAGGCCGACAGTGCGGTTCCTTCGTGTCCTCAGGCCGAGATGGTGGCGTTCGTGGAGCAGCTGAAGCAGGAGGGCGTGTTTGCCAAGGAGGTGCGGACGGGCGGTTTGGCCTTCCACTCGTACTTCATGGAGGCCATCGCCCCGGTGCTGCTGCAGGCGCTCAGGAAGGTGGGCCGGCCGCCCTCGAGGGGCTGCGCGGAGGCGGGGCGGCGGCCAAGGCCCCGCGCGGCTGACCGCGTCCTGTGCGCAGGTGATCCGGGAGCCCCGGCCCCGCTCGGCGCGCTGGCTCAGCACCTCCATCCCCGAGGCCCAGTGGGGGGGCGGCCTGGCCCGCACGTGCTCGGCCGAGTACAGCGTCAACAACCTCGTGAGCCCGGTGCTGTTCCAGGAGGCGCTCTACCACGTGCCGGAGCACGCCGTGGTGCTGGAGATCGCGCCCCACGCGCTGCTGCAGGTGCGCACCCCCGCGGGGGCCGGGGGCAGGGAAGGCCGGCCCCTCCCGCGAGGGACGCTGGCCTCGGGGCTTCGGCCAAGAGCGGCCGAGGGTCTGGGCCTGGGGGCAGGTGGGAGCCGGGGAAGAAGGCCGAGCTCGTCTGCCCCACCAGGCCGTCCTGAAGAGAGGCCTCAAGTCGAGCTGCACCATCGTGCCCCTGATGAAGAAAGACCAGAAGGACAACCTGGAGTTCTTCCTCAGGAACGTGGGCAGGCTGCACCTGCTGGGGTGGGTCCGCTGCCCCTGCCAGGCCGCTGGGGGGGGGGGGGCGGGGGACCAGGTTCCCGGGGCAGGGGCGGCCCGCACGGAGCTCCTCCCCGACAGCAGAGTGCGTTCATAGGGCCGCTCGGCGGCCTCGAGGTCATCCCCAGAAAGTGGGGGGGCGGTGCGGGGCCACCCCAAGCTCCCTTGCTATGGCCCCACCGCACCCGGTCCGGGTGACGTCTGGGCCTCGTGGGAGACGGCTGGCCATGGGTACGAGGGGGCGGTCCCGGGCCAGGCCGCCCACCCAGGCGTGCACCTCACCCCTGCCCCGCACCCCCAGCGTTGATGCCAACCCCAACGGCCTGCTCCCGCCCATGGAGTTCCCGGTTCCCCGGGGGACCCCTCTCATCTCCCCCCACATCAAGTGGGACCACAGTCAGATCTGGGACGTGCCTTCCGCCGGGGACTTCCCCAACTGCTCCAGCGGTTCCTCCGCGGCCACCGTCTACAACATCGGTGAGGAGGGGCTGAGGGGAGGCGGGGGCCGGGCGCGGGGGCCAGCAGGGCTCGCCTTCTCCCGCGCGGGCGCCGGCACTGAGCTCCGGCCCACACAGACACCAGCCCCGAGTCCGCCGACCACTACCTAGTGGACCACTGCCTCGACGGCCGTGTGCTCTTCCCCGCCACCGGCTACCTGTGCCTGGTCTGGAAGGCGCTGGCGCGGGCCCTGAACCTCAACATGGAGAACATGCCCGTGGTGTTTGAGGGGGTGACGCTGCACCAGGCCACTATCCTGCCCAAGACCGGTGAGGCGGGGCGGCCACCGGGCGAGGGCGGGAGTGCTGACGGCCGAGCCCTGCCGCTGAGCGCCGGCCTTGCCGTCCGCAGGGACCGTGGCTCTGGAAGTGCGGCTGCTGACTTCCCGCACCTTCGAGGTGTCTGACAACGGCAACCTGATCGCGAGCGGTGAGCAGCCGGCATCTGGCCAGGCCCCAGGCTCTCCGGGGGGGCTTGGCCTCTGGGTGGGCCCTTGGCGGCCAGCGCCACTGCACACGCCTCAGGCTTTCCTGCCCCCCACCCCCAGGGAAGGTGTACCAGTGGGAGGACCCCGACCCCAAGCTCTTCGACAGCCAGGATGGCCCGGACCCCACGGACCCCACGGACCCCATGGCCGCGTTCCGCCTGTCCCCGGGGGACGTGTACAAGGAGCTGCGGCTGCGCGGCTATGATTACGGCCCCCACTTCCAGGGCATCCTGGAAACCAACCTTGCAGGTAGGGGGCCGCCTCCCTTCAGGCTGCACAGCATCCCGGTGCCGTCATGGGGACGGGGGCCTGGGCGTGTAGAGGAGAGGGTGCCGCGAGCGCGACGGCCCCAGCCCGGCCACTCTGACGGCCCCTCGGCCACAGGAAACACTGGCCAGCTGCTGTGGAAGGACAACTGGGTGACCTTCCTGGACAGCATGCTCCAGCTGTCCATCCTGGGGACGGCCCAGCACAGCCTGCGTCTGCCCGTCCGCATCACCTCCCTGCACATCGACCCTGCCACACACCAGCGGAAGGTGTACTCGCTCCAGGGCCAGGCCCAAGGTAGCCCCCTGTCCCGGACCCCCGCCCCCACCGCGCCCCGGGCCGCCCCGGCCCACGCGCCCCCGGCTATCCCCCGCCTTTCCCCACAGCGGCCGACGCGGCGGTGAGCAGCTGCCTGAACAGCGTGGTGGCCGGCGGCGCCCTCTTCACGGGCCTGCACACCTCTACGGTCCCGAGGCGGCAGCAAGAGCAACTGGATCCCGTCCTGGAGAAGTTCTGTTTTACCCCCCACGTGGAGGTGGGGCTCCTGGCTGGAAACCTGGCGCTGCAGGAGGAGCTGCAGCTATGCAGGGGTGAGGCCCAGTCCCTGCGCCTGTGCTCCGGGCTCCGCCGCTGCCTCTGACGGAAGGGAGTCGCTCACCTTCCCACGCAGCCCCTCGGCGGGAGCCATTCCAGCTTGACAAGCTCCCGCTTCACAAGGAGCCGAAACCTGCCTCCCCGAGAGGCCCCTAGCCTGCAGGGGCAACCTGGGGCACAGGACAGATTCGTCCTTCCTGCCTGTGTCCCCAGCCAGCCATCTGGGGGTGGGGCCCCAGGAGCCTGGCCCCGCGGACTGCACCCCCTCCTCGCCCCAGCACTGATGGGTGGGGGGCTGGGTGGGGCTAACCGGTGGGGCACTGAGCATGCGCTCCATAGGGAGCCTGCCCTCTGTGGAGCTCACGTCCCAATGACATCCAGCCGGGGAGCTAGTTCGTGGTCCTAGAGGACCGGGCTGCCCACTCTGTTCCTCCCGTCTGTTGGCTTATCCAGGGGCAGGGCCGGGCAGCGGGCCCTGGTGCCCAGCCCTGGTTCCCGATGGAGCCTGCTGTGTGGGGGGCTCAGGGAACACTGGTGCAGGTGGGACCCCTCCCTAGTGCCCATCTCTCCCCTCCCCAGGGCTGGCACAGGCTCTGCAGACCAAGGTGGCCCAGCAGGGGCTGAAGATGGTGGTGCCTGGGCTGGACGGGGCCCCGGTCCCCCGGGAGCCGCCGCAGCAGGGCCTGCCCCAGCTGCTGGCCGCTGCCTGTCAGCTCCAGCTCAATGGGAGCCTGCAGCTGGAGCTGGACCGGCTCCTGGCCCAGCAGAGGCCCGTGCTGCACAGCGACCCTCTGCTCAGCGGCCTCCTCGATGCCCCGGCGCTCAAGGCCTGCGTGGACACCGCCCTGGAGAACCTGACCAGCCACCCCCGCATGCACATCGTCGAGGTGGGTGTGTGGGGCCAGACCCAGGCAGGCTCAGACGTCGGCAGCGCCAGGGCCCCATCGGAGGCTGTGCCGAGGCTGCCCTCGTGTCCTTGACCCTTCCGCCCTGTTTGAAGGTGGGCTCTGGGGGAGGACACGAGCCAGCAGCCTCCGAAGCAGGGCGGGTGGGTGGGCCTTCCTGGCAGACGTCCGCCGGCTTGGACCGGGATGCCTGCTGGGTGGGCCGCTGGGCCAGGACGCTCTCTCCACCTGCAGGTGCTGGCTGCTGACGGCCGCCTGTATTCCCGCATCCCGGCGCTGCTCAGCACCCAGCCCACGCTCCAGCTGGCCTACACGGCCACGGACCGCCACCCTGAGGTCCTGGAGGCTGCCCAGGCCAACCTGCTGTCCAGCCTGACCCAGGGCCAGTGGGACCCTGCGGGCCCTGCCCCCAGCAGCCAGGCCCCGGCTGACCTGCTGGTGTGCAACTGTGCCGTGGCCACCCTCCGCGAGCCAGCCACGGCCCTCAGCAACATGGTGGCCGCTCTCAAGGAGGGCGGCTTCCTGCTGCTGCACACCCTGCTCAGAGGACACCCCCTGGGAGAGACGGTCGCCTTCCTCACCTGCCCGGAGCCGGAGGGCGAGCAGAGCCTCCTGAGCCAGGTGCAGCGGCGGCCGGGGGGCGGGGCGGGGGCGGGGGCGGGAGGCTGGCCCAGCGCTGACCCCGCCCCCTGCACAGGACGAGTGGGAGGGTCTGTTCGCCGGGGCGTCCCTGCACCTGGTGGCCCTGAAGAAGTCCTTCTACGGCTCAGCGCTCTTCCTCTGCCGCCGGCCGGCCCCGCTCGGCAGCCCCGTCTTCCTGCCCGTGGAGGACACCAGCTTCTGCTGGGTGGACTCCCTGAAGGTCAGTGTCTCCCGAGCCTCCCAGCATCACGCCCACGGGCCTGGGGACGTGGCCCAACGCCAACCCTTCTCTCCTCCAGCAGAAGGTTCTGGCCGAGGGTTCCTCCCGCCCCGTGTGGCTGACTGCCGTCAGCTGCTCCACCTCGGGCGTTGTGGGCATGGTGAACTGCCTCCGCCGGGAGCCTGGCGGACACCTGGTTCGGTGAGAGACAGTCCCCTCTGCTCCTCCCCCTGTCCTCCCCTGCTGGCTACCTGTTTCCCTCCTCTGCCCTCTCTCACCCTCCCCTGCCCTCCCCTCTCCTTCTGCTGCCCCCTTCCTATTCCCTGCTCTCTCTCTCCCTTGCCTGCCCTCTCCCCATCCCCTTTCCTCTCTCTCTTCTCCAACCTCTCTCACCTGTTTGGCTGCCCACAGGTGCATCCTGGTGTCCAACCTCAGCAGCACGTCCCCCATCCCCAAGATGGACCCAAGCTCCTCAGAGTTGCAGAAAGTGCTACAAGGAGACCTCGTGATGAACGTCTACCGGGATGGATCCTGGGGGGCCTTCCGCCATTTCCCACTGGAGCATGGTGAGCCCCCCCAAGATAACTCCTTTGTGTTATAGCTGGGTGGGCTGAGGGTGACGGGGGCTGGGGGGCCGTGGCTGGGCAGCCCCCGTGGCAGCCCCACTTCCTGTCATCGCCAGGGCTGCCAGAGGAGCAGACCGAACACGCCTTTGTAAACGTCCTCACCCGGGGAGACCTCTCCTCTATCCGCTGGGTCTGCTCCCCTCTGCGTCACGCCCAGCCCACTGACCCCGGCATCCACCTCTGCACCGTCAACTACGCCTCCCTCAACTTCCGAGACATCATGCTGGCCACGGGCAAGCTCTCCCCCGATGCCATCCCAGGTACGGCCTACGTGCTGCGGGCACGGCCAGAGCAAACGCTCCAGGCCAGGGGCTAGGAGGAGGGTTCCTTGACCCCCAGCCTTCAGGACCCTGGAGGCTCCTGGGGCCGGCACTTGTGCACCCCCCGCCCCCAGCCCAGGGAGCCGCAGGGCTCACCGCCCCCATCTGCCCTCAGGGAAATGGAGTGCTCGGGACTGCATGCTGGGCATGGAGTTCTCTGGCCGGGACGCCAGCGGCAAGCGCGTGATGGGGCTAGTGCCCGCTGAAGGCCTGGCCACCTCCGTCCTGCTGTCCGAGGACTTCCTGTGGGATGTGCCGTCCAGCTGGTGAGTCGGGGGGACCATGAGCGCGGCGCCCTGCGTGGCGGCGGCCACGGTTCCAGCCGAGCTGACCCCCCGTGCCGTGCCCGCAGGACCCTGGAGGAGGCGGCGTCCGTGCCCGTGGTGTACACCACCGCCTACTACTCGCTGGTCGTGCGGGGGCGCGTGCAGCGTGGGGAGACGGTGCTCATCCACTCGGGCTCAGGTGGCGTGGGCCAGGCCGCCATCGCCATCGCCCTGAGCCTAGGCTGCCGCGTCTTCACCACCGTGGGTAAGCCCACCAGCCCACCCGGGAGCCTGGGGCTGCCCCCACCCCCACCCCCCGGCCCCACGGCCTGACTTAGCGGCGCACACCTCTCCCTGCCAGGCTCTGCCGAGAAGCGGGCGTACCTCCAGGCCAGGTTCCCCCAGCTCTGCGAGACCAGCTTTGCCAACTCCCGGGACACGTCCTTCGAACAGCACGTGCTGCGGCACACGGCTGGGAAGGGTGAGCGGCGTCCCCGGCAGTCACTGTCCACCCGGGCTCGCTCCCTCCCCCCTCCCCTTCCTCCCCAGGCCCAGGCCAGGGGCCCGTGTGGTGACCGGAGGATCTCTCTTCCCCCTCCCCATCCCCCACCCCCCTGCCAGGCGTCGACCTGGTTCTGAACTCGCTGGCGGAGGAGAAGCTGCAGGCCAGCGTGCGCTGCCTGGCCCAGCACGGCCGGTTCCTGGAGATCGGCAAATTCGACCTTTCCAACAACCACCAGCTGGGTGAGGCGGGCAGGCGGGCGGCGAGAGGCCTGTGCTCTGGCGCGGTCCGCAGGGTGGGCCGGGGGTGGGGGGGCGCGAGTGCTGAGCCCTCTCCTGCCCAGGCAGGCATGGCCGTCTTCCTGAAGAACGTGACCTTCCACGGCATCCTGCTGGACTCGCTCCTGGACAACGCGGGCGGCAGCTGGCGGGAGGTGGCGGCGCTGCTGCAGGCGGGCATCCGGGACGGCGTGGTGCGGCCCCTCAAGTGCACCACGTTCCCCAAGCACCAGGTGGAGGACGCTTTCCGCTTCATGGCTCAGGGGAAGCACATCGGCAAAGTGGTGGTGGAGGTGAGCCCCCCCGCTCCCCCCCCGCCCCCCCCCGCTCCCCCCCGTCCCCCAGTGCCCCCCCCCCCGCTCCCCTGCGGCCAGGGCCTGAGCCAGGCTGCTGCTGGGGCCACAGGTGCTCAAGGAGGAGCCGGGGCCGGCGCCACAGGTCCCCAGGCCAGCGCTGATGACCGCGGTGTCCAAGATCTTCTGCCCAGCCCACAAGAGCTATATCATCGCGGGGGGCCTGGGCGGCTTCGGCCTAGAGCTGGCCCGCTGGCTCATGCTGCGGGGGGCCCAGAGACTCGTGCTGACCTCTCGCTCCGGGATCCGCACAGGTGAGCAGGCCCGAGGGCCGGGACGCCCGCTCAGCTCCGCGCTCTCGGGTCTAGAAGCCCAGGGGGCCCGACCGCACCGCCTCGTGTCTCACAGGCTACCAGGCCAAGCAAGTCTGCGAGTGGAGACGCCAGGGCGTGCAGGTCCTCGTGTCCACCAGCAACGCCAGCTCGCTCGACGGGGCCCGGAGCCTCATCGCAGAGGCCACGCAGCTGGGGCCTGTGGGCGGCGTCTTCAACCTGGCCGTGGTGAGTGCGGCTCTGAGGGGTCCCCAAGCAGGGCCCCTGGGGAAGGCCCTCCCAGGCCGAGCCCTCTAGAGCCGTGAGGTGAAGGCAGCTGCTGAGAGTCCCTGACCCCCAGGTCCTGAGAGACGCCATGCTGGAGAATCAGACTCCGGAGTCCTTCCGGGACGTCAACAAGCCCAAGTACAGCGGTACCGTGAACTTGGACAGGTGAGGTGTCCGGCATCCCCCCCCAGCCCAGCCCGGCTCTGACCCGGCAGGACAGGTGAGGTGTCTAGCCTCCAGCCCTGTCCCTGTCCCCAAGCACAGCCCGGCTCTGACCTGGCGTATGCTGGGAGCAGCTCTCTCTCTTGCCCTGCATGCACTCCAGCGCGGAATCCCCACCGCCACTCGGGGACCGGGCAGCAGGCCTCTGCTGGGGCCCGAGCTGGGGGTTCAGGGAAGTGGAGACGGTTCGGCAGGCGGGGGCTCCCGGGCACAGTGGCAGGTGAGCTGGGCCAGCGAGCAGGGAGTGACTGGAGCACCCACAGGGTGACCCGGGAGGCATGCCCCGAGCTGGACTACTTCGTGGCCTTCTCCTCCGTGAGCTGCGGGCGCGGCAACGCTGGCCAGACCAACTATGGCTTCGCCAACTCCACGATGGAACGCGTGTGTGAGCAGCGCCGGCACGACGGGCTCCCAGGTGGGCCAGCTCGCTCCCCACCCGGCAGCGCCCCCCACCCCCCCCCGCTGTCTGCAGCCCCAATGGGCGCCCCCAGTCACTCTCGGCCCGCTGGCCCCGGTCCTCCCGTAGGCCTCGCCGTGCAGTGGGGCGCCATCGGTGACGTGGGCATCATCCTGGAGATGATGGGCTCCAATGACACGGTCATCGGCGGGACGCTGCCTCAGCGAATCAACTCCTGCCTGGATGTACTGGAGCTTTTCCTGAGCCGGCCCCACCCCGTCCTGAGCAGCTTCGTGCTGGCGGAGAAGACCACCGCCCAGGGTGATGGCAGCACCGGGCAGGACCTCACGAAGGCGGTGGCCCACATCCTGGGTGAGGGAGCCCGCCAACCCCCCACTGGAGACCCCCCACTCCCGCTGACTGCCGTTGTCCCAGCTGGAAGAGAGGCCGGGCGCCTGCGGGCAGCGCAGGGCTGGGTGGGGGGGCTGCGTGCCGCGAGCACGGCGATGGTGGTTTGGGAGGGGGACCGGCCACCGAGACGTCCACACTCCCCCAGGGCCCCTCCCCTCCCCCGCCTCCCGAATTGCCAACTGAGTACTTGTCCCCAGGCATCCGAGACTTGGCCACAGTCAACCTGGACAGCACGCTGGCAGACCTGGGCCTGGACTCGCTCATGGGCGTGGAGGTGCGCCAGATGCTGGAGCGCGAGCACGACCTGCTGCTGTCCATGCGGGACATCCGGCAGCTGACGCTCCGCAAGCTGCAGGAGCTTTCCTCGAAGGCCGGCCCGGCTAGCGGTGCGTGGCTGTGAGGGCAGAACTGGAGGGGGGGGGCAGGCCGCCCCGCCCCGGGTGCTCCTCTGCGCTGCAGGCTTGCGAGCAGCCAAAGCCGCTCTTGCGGGTCAGGGCTTGTCCGTCGGGCCCCTTCCTGGGAGCCCTTAGTGGGGCCTCGGGCCCCCCACCCATGTCCCGCCCCGGCCACCAGCAGCCCGAGTCAGGGGCGGCAGTATGCACCTGTGCCCATGGCCGTGTTCGTGCGTGGCCCGGGCCGTCCCTGGCATCCTGCCCTCCTTCCAGATCTGGCAGCCCCCACGCCCAAGGACAACAGCCCCGCCAGTCAGCAGGCGCAGCTGGACCTGAGCACCCTGCTGGTGAACCCCGAGGGCCCCACCTTGACGCGGCTCAACTCGGTGCAGAGCTCTGAGCGGCCGCTGTTCCTGGTGCATCCCATCGAGGGCTCCATCACCGTGTTCCACAGCCTGGCCGCCAAGCTCAGCATCCCCACCTACGGCTTGCAGTGTACCCGAGGTGGGATGCGCCCCGGGAGGCTGTCCCCACCCCCAGTACGGCAGGGTGGTGTGCGCGGCCCGCCCCCGCCCGCCGCTGAGCCGCCGCCTCCCCCACAGCCGCGCCCCTGGACAGCATCCAGAGCCTCGCCGCCTACTACGTCGAGTGCATCCGGCAGGTGCAGCCCGAGGGGCCCTACCGCATCGCTGGCTACTCCTTCGGGGCCTGCGTGGCCTTCGAGATGTGTTCGCAGCTGCAGGCGGCGCAGCCCA
Source organism: Potos flavus (assembly GCA_028534135.1). Classification (NCBI taxonomy): domain Eukaryota; kingdom Metazoa; phylum Chordata; class Mammalia; order Carnivora; family Procyonidae; genus Potos; species Potos flavus. The sequence continues at coordinate 708,852 of CM052891.1, forward strand.
GCCCTGCCCCCACACACAACACCCTCTTCCTGTTCGACGGCTCGCACTCCTACGTGCTGGCCTACACGCAGGTGAGGGCCGCGGGGCGGCGGCGGGCTCCCCCATCCCCGGCCGGTCCCCTGGCTGCAGCGGCCCCTTGTCCCTCCGCAGAGCTACCGCGCCAAGATGACCCCGGGCTGCGAGGCGGAGGCCGAGGCCGAGGCCGTGTGCTTCTTCGTGCAGCAGTTCGTAGACGTGGAGCACAACAGGGTGGGTGCGCGGGTTTCCGCGCCCGCGCGGGCCGGGGGCAGGGGCGGCCGGCCGGACCCCGCGGGGGGCGGCGCCCCTCACCGCCGCGTCCTGCACCCCGGCCCGCAGGTGCTCGAGGCGCTGCTGCCCCTCAGGGGCCTGGAGGAGCGCGTGGCGGCCGCCGTGGACCTGATCGAGCGCAGCCACACGGGCCTGGACCGCCGTCAGCTGAGCTTCGCCATGCGCTCCTTCTACCACAAGCTGCGCGCCGTGGAGCAGTACACGCCGCAGGCCACCTACCACGGCAACGTGACGCTGCTGCGCGCCAAGACCGGCGGCATGTACGGCGAGGGCCTGGGCGCCGACTACAACCTGTCGCAGGTGTGCGACGGCAAGGTGTCGGTGCACGTGATCGAGGGGGACCACCGCACGCTGCTGGAGGGCAGCGGCCTGGAGTCCATCCTCAGCATCCTCCACAGCTCCCTGGCCGAGCCCCGCGTCAGCGTGCGGGAGGGCTAGCCGCCTGCGCGGCCGGGGGAGGGGCGTCCTGCCGGTGGGACCCCTGCCCGCGCCCCGGGCCCTCCGCCCCGCTGCCGCCGACTCGGAGGCCTGCTCGGGTCTGTGAAGGGTCGGCCGGCCGGCCAGCGCGCCGCGTGGGCCCCCCGCGTGGGTCTGTTCCTCGCTTGTCCGTTCGGTTCTATTTATTGCGTCTCTGGGGAGACGCCGGGCCTCGTCCACCCTGTGAAGGCCGGCGGCGCGGGAGCCCCAGCCCTGGGCCTCCATGATGCAGGAGCCTGTGGAAAGGAGCGGCCCAGGGCGCGCCGGGCGCCCAGTCTGTGTTCGTCCGTGTTCACTGTTCAAGAGACGTGATTCACGTTGCTGCTTGAATTCCGGAATTTACTGTAACTGTCCCTGTCGGGGACCACGTCTAGACTGTGCTCCGTGTTCACACCAACCTGGTGAAGGCCTGCCGGCCTCGCCGCATTAAACCCCACCTGAGCTCTAGCCTCCAGCACCCTTCCTTCCGTCCTCCGACAGCTGCCGTGGGGGCCCGGGGTGGGCGGCTCCCCGCAGCGCTCAGACGTGGGGACAGGTCCTGGCTCCCGGAGGGCCGGGGGGGGGGGGAGCGCTACTGGAGACGCACAGCTGGTGGGACGCAGGTAACCCACTGCCGGCTTCTGGAAGAGATGGGCCTGGCCACGTGTGGGGTCCCCCGGCGCTATTGCTTCCTGCCGGAATTTCTTATTTCCCAGGGAAACCAGGGTTTTTGCTCACTTGAGGAGGGCTGCCCACATCACTGAGCGTAACGACCTAGAGTCGGGGTCCTAGGTGTGAGTCTCATCAGCACAGGGCTCCCCCCCCCAGCCACACCTAGGCCACTGTTTGCGTAACTAGCGGAGCTGAACGAGAGACTGACTGCCGCACGGGTGTAGACAAAGGAGGATCCGAGGAAGTCAGGGGCAGGGAGGTCCCCTGAGCGCCAAGGGGTGAGGTGGACCCCAGTGGACCCATGGGGTGCGGGCGGCTGTGAGCAGGGAGTGCTGGACCCTGCGGCCGGGGAGCCAGGGGCCGGAGGCACCAGGCCCACCCCTAGGCTTCTGAAAGGAGGTGTCGAACCCAGAAACAGACCCAGAGGCTCCTCCGTGTTCCTCAGGAAGTCCAGCGTAGAACGACCGTGAGCCACCGATTCTGCTCCTAGGTATTTGCCCCAAAGAGTGACACACCAGGGCTCACACAGACGTGTGCACCAGTCCGTGTTCACAGCGGCACTGCTCATGATGGCCCGCAGGTGTCCACGGACGGACCGACGTACAGATGCAGCCCGTTCCCGCCCGGAACCTCCCGCTGTGGGAAGGGCCGTCGTCCCGGCACGTGGGTCCGTAAACGTGCCGGTGGGGAAAAGATCTCAGAGCCAAAAACACACTCGGGATAAAAAGGGTTCCTTCGTAATGAGAAAAAATGATAAAAGAGCTGACTGAAAGGGTGTAACAGTCCTGAACTTCTATGCCCCATGA
>CM052891.1:711594-737051 GCA_028534135.1 Potos flavus
TTGCCCCATGGAGAGAAGCGGGGTACACGGTCTCCGGCTGGGTTACCACCCCCCATAACGAGCGGCCAACTGAACAGCCTAAAGGTTTCTGGGTGAGAGAAAAACACGGCCTGGGTGGGGAGCCCAGCTGAGCCCCCTGCTGCCTGCCCCAGGACCGCAGGGAGGGTTCCTTACCAGGGTGGGGTTCTCCACCACGTAGTTGACATCGGATGCATTCTGAGGGTCCTCCTGGGGGTCCACATCGATCTGCATGGGCTCCACGGCCCCCTGCAACACAGGCGGGCACCTTGGCACTTGAACCGCACTGCCCAGGAAGGGCGAGAAACCCTCACCGTGCCCTGAGTCGGGCTCTGCCCGCAGCGCCACGGCCCCGGCGGGCGGGATCCTGTCCCGGAGCGCCTGCCGTGCCCGCCCCTCCCCCAGCCCGTGTCCAGCGCCGCCCCTCGCAAGCCCAGCGGCTGCTGAGCCCCGAGCCCTGGCGCCCGCTCCACCGCCGGCCTCTGGAGCCGAGAGCAGGCAGTGGGGGGGGGCCTGCCCAGGGACCCCCGACAGTCCCTTCACGGCCCCAGCCACCGTCCTGACGCAGCTTCCTCCGAGCCTCAGGGAGCGCCCGGCAGCGGGGGGCGGCAGGGCCCGGGCGGCGGCGGGAAGGAGTGTCCTCGGGGCGCCCGTCCTGCGCTGGCTGGCCCGGCCCGGCGGGTGGGGGTGCGCCCCCCTCCCGCGCTCGCTCGCTCGCTCGCTCCTGGGCCCCCTGTCCTGGAAGGTACCTCATAAAGCAGCGTACAGGCCGACAGGCTGGCGCTCAGGCTGAAGTCCCCGGCCGTGCCCGGCAGGAAGAGGTCTGACCTACTGCTGTGAGGGGTGCAGTACAGATCTGTCACTGACGAGGAGGCCGAGCTGGGGGCCGGGCTATCCCTCATTCTGTCCTGACTCTCTGCACCCCCCGACCCTGACACACAGCTGGCCTGCTGCTGAAGGGAGAAAGAGCGTTAGCGCCGGGCCGGGCCTGCCGGGCCGACGGCGGGGACCCTGCGCGAGGCCGCCGGGCCGCGGGGAGGGGAGGCCGCGCGGGGGCCCGGCTCCGGCCCGGCGGCGGCGGGGTGGGGGGGTGGGGGTAGGGGTGCGGGAGGGCGCGGAGGGGTCGCCGGCCGCGGCTCGTTACCTGCAAGTTAAACACCTGAACCGGCAGCGGCATCTTCGCCCACCCCGCCGCGGCACGCCGTCCACTTCCGGGGCAGCGACGTCCACTTCCGGGGCGGCGCTTCCGGGTCGCGGCGGGCGGGGCGGCTCTTAAAGGGGCCGCTGCGCGGCCTGGGCCCGGGCGGTGCCCGCGGATTCCGCGGCCGCATGAGCCGCGCGCGGGGGGCGCTGTGCCGGGCCTGCCTCGCGCTGGCCGCGGCCCTGGCCGCGCTGCTGCTGCTGCGGCTGCCGCTGCCCCGCGTACCGGCGCCGGCTCCCGCCCCTGCCCGAGCTCCCAGTCCGGGCCCCGGCCGGCGGGCGTCCCCCGCCCGACCCGCCCCCGTCCCCCGCCTGCGGCCGGAAGATGTCTTCATCGCTGTCAAGACCACCCAGAAGAACCACGGGCCACGCCTGGGGCTGCTGCTGAGCACCTGGATCTCCCGGGCCCGCCAACAGGTGGGCCTCGCCCCGGGATCCCCGATCTCGGCACCCCGGCCGCGGGACCCCCATCCCCCGGATCCTGCAGCCAGGATCCCGACCCCGGACTGCAACCGTCTGCGCCCCTGCACTCCTGTCTCCGCAAGGGCTTCTCCAGGAACCCCATCCCCGGGACCCCCTACCCACTGCTGTGTCCCCAGAGTGATGTCCAGACCCCCGCTCTGAGTCTGTGGGGCCCCGGCACGGCCCCCCTCCTACCGGGATGGGTTCTATCAGCTGACGCTGGACCAAGACCCCACCGATATCCCGTGAGAGCAGGCCTGGTCCCAGCCACAGCAGGAGACACCGGGGACAGCAGCAGGCGGTCGCTGGGACCCTCCCCTCTCCTCCACCCCAACCCCGAGCGTCCAGGCCCGTCCTGGGCCCCCTCTTCTGATCCGGGAGCTCCAGCTCTGAAGCCCAGGCTGCCCCACTGGCATCTCTGCCCCTCCATCCGGGTCCACCTGGGCCCTCACAGGTTGTCTCTCCCCAGACCTTCATCTTCACGGACGGGGATGACCCCAAGCTACGACTCCAGGCAGGTGAGCGCACTCCCCAGCCTGGCGTGCACCGGGTCCCCTCACCGATCCTCTGGTGCAGTGATACCCGTCTCCGCGCTCTGTATGAGGTCCGGGGGGAAGTCACTTGCCCAGGGTCACACAGCTGGTGGAGAGCAGAGCCAGGGTGCCCACCTGCTGCCAGCCAGCGTCCAGCGCATCCCCCCCCGCCGGCCCCGCTGGCCCTGCTCTGCTTCCCCGCAGCCCGTGGCAGGCTTCCCAGGGCCTCGGGTGGGAGCCACGGTCCCCAGACGATCACTGAAGACACTCCAGCAGAGTTACTCCTTCCTGGCAGCCCCGCTCAACGCACATGTCCTCAACTCAGGGTGGGCTTGCACTCACGGGAGTCCAAATGGTTGTCACCGGTGCAGGCCCTGGGGGTCAGCGGCAAGGTCAGCAAGTGAGGCCAGGTCAAGGCTGCGCGGTTGGGGGCTGCGAGGCCTGGGGGCTGCGAGCAGGACGCGATGGCCAGGCCCGCTGGACAGCCCCGTCTTGCCCTGATCTCCCTGGGGTGGTCCGGCCCTCACACCTCCCCCGTTTTTCCCGCCCGGCAGGCAGCCACGTCATCAATACCAACTGCTCGGCCGTGCACACCCGCCAGGCCCTGTGCTGCAAGATGGCCGTGGAGTACGACAAGTTCATCGAGTCTGGACGCAAGTATGTGATGGCCGTGCCCCAGGCCCCCCCTGGGGAGAGCCCGGGGCTGAGGCCGGGCCCACGCACGGGAGCCGGCGGGGGGAGGCCTCCAGCGGCACCAGCCCCTCGCTCGTGAGCGTTCCCCACCGCCCCCAGGTGGTTCTGCCACGTGGACGATGACAACTACGTGAACCCCAAAGGCCTGCTCCGGCTGCTCTCCACCTTCTCGCCCAGCCAGGACGTCTACCTGGGCCGGCCCAGCCTGGACCACCCCATCGAGGCCGCCGAGAGGGTCCAGGGAGGGGGCACCGTGAGTGCTGGGCCGGGAGCGGCGGCTGAGAGCGTAGAGACCCGGCCGGGGAAGGGCAGCGGGGTCCAGCAGCTGGCCCGTGCTGGGGGTGGCGGCCCTTCAGGCGGTGCTGCGGGAGGAGCTGGGCCCCCCGGGACCAGGTTGCAGAAGCCCCTCTCTTGTGCCCGGGGGCGCTCCTGCCGTTTGTGTGGGCAGCTGCTGAGGACGGCACCCCGCCTGGCATCTCTCTCCTCCTCAGGTGACCACTGTCAAGTTCTGGTTTGCTACGGGCGGGGCCGGCTTCTGCCTGAGCAGAGGCCTCGCTCTGAAGATGAGCCCCTGGGCCAGGTGAGGGGGGTGCATGGGGGTGCCGGCTGCCCGGGCTGGGAGGCCCGGCGTGGTGGTGCTGGGGACTGAGGAGGCCCTGACCCGTCTGCCCCGACCCCCCGCCAGCCTGGGCAGCTTCATGAGCACGGCCGAGCGGGTGCGGCTGCCGGATGACTGCACCGTGGGCTACATCGTGGAGGGGCTGCTGGGCGCTCGCCTGCTGCCCAGCTCGCTCTTCCATTCCCACCTGGAGAACCTGCAGCGGCTGCCCCCTGACGCCGTGCTGCAGCAGGTACGGCCCAGCTCCCGTGCCCTCGCCCGCCACCTGCCCCCCCGAGGCGCCCGGCCCTTCCCCCAGACCTCGGGCAGATCACCGGGGCCCAGGGAGGCATTCCCAGCCCCGCCGAGAACCTGCTGCAGGCCGTGTGCTTGGCCTGCTGGGACCCAGGGGCCTGGGTACGGGGGTTTGTTTGTGAGGGGCCGGCTGGGGGGAACAGTCCTGCCCTGGGTGCCCCTCGGGGGGGAGGTCCTGCTCTGGCGGGGGGGGGCAGTCCTGCCCTCGGTGCCCCGGAGAGGGGGGCAGTCCTGCCCTGGCGGGGACAGTCCTGCCCCTGGGGGGCCCGGGAAGCCAGAAGCACAGCAGCCTCTCCTGGTCGACTCTGGAGGCCAGGAGGGTGTGAGGGAGGAGCTGGTCCTAGGAGAGTGACCTGCGTCCCTCCCCCTCCCAGGTCACCTTGAGCTACGGGGGTCCAGAGAACCCACATAACGTGGTGAACGTGGGAGGCTTCAGTCTGCAGCAGGACCCCACACGGTGAGTGGGCAGTGGGAAGGGGTTCTGGCGCCAGCCCCCCGCAACACCTACGCCCCAGCAGGCCTGACCGCCACGCTTCCTTCCCAGGTTCAAGTCTGTCCACTGCCTTCTCTACCCGGACACGGATTGGTGTCCTGTGCACAAGCAGAGTGACCTCATTTCTCGGTGACCCTGGACTCCCAAGCCAGGGAGCAGGAGCATTGCTGACCCCTCCTGGCCTTGCGTCTCTCAGCTGGCCACGGCCACGTCCAGGGAGATGTGGGCGCTGCAGGGCTCCCCCAAAGACCCCCCCCCCCCAGAGCCCCTGGAGGGCCAGGTGACCAGGCTCTCTGGGAGAGCGGCCTGCCCCCACCAGGGGTCCAGGCTGTGCGTGTGCTGACTGCCCCGGGGTGGGGGGGTTTGCGGGGAGATGGGGCTCTTCCTCCCAGCCCAGCCCCCCAGGTGTGCTCCTGCGGGAAAGGTGTCCACCCCAGGGTCTAGGGGCCTGGGAGGAGGCTGGCGTCCACTCCTGGGGCTCCTTCCTGCCCTCCTCACCCTGCTGGAGAGGGGGTTCCAGGCACGCTGGGCTCCCTGAGTGGGCTCCAGGCCAGGGTCGCGCACGGGCTTCACCTGCAGGCCCCGGGGCGGGAGCCGCCCTCACCCCACCCAGCTTCGTGCGCTGCCAGAGCATCGTGGTCTCTGAGGGCGCTGCAGTAAGGACCCCGGCCTCCGGCTGGCGGGGCTCGGGACACAGCTCACTCCTGCCCCGGGCATCTCCACCCGCAGGCCGCCTCACCGGGTCCCCTCGGCCAAGGTCTTCGTGTTTCTCCACTCCGACCCACCACTTAGTACTTTTCCTGCCTGACCCCGCCCCCCGCCCCAAGTCCAGAAAGCAGCAGGGCCCTTCTGTTTGGGGCTCTCTTTGCAGGGTGGCGTCCCCGTCCCAGCAGCCGACCCACCTTAACTGTGCCTCTCCCCAGGGGAGAGAGCAGAACAAGGGGACTCGCACTTTCGTTCTGGGTTCTGGCTGTGCGGTTCCTGGAAGGGAATAAAGGCTTGATTGTTACTCTCTGACTCGTTGGCTTAATGGGCCAGCCCGGCACCTGGCAGCTGAGCTGACGGGCCTCCAGCTGCTGCCCCAGGGAGGCCCGTCCAGGCAACTCTGCGCCGCTCAAGCCCTGCTCGCCAAGCCTTAACTGCCCATGGGCCCCTTCCGTGGGAGCCCAGGCACACAGCGGGGGCTGGCAGGGGGGCTCCCGCAGGGAATGATGGACCTGCTGCAAACCTGGCCGAGGAGGCTAGTTTTCCTTCATGCTTGCTTTCTTAGCACATTGCGGAACAACTAGTGTGGGGGGGAGTGCGTGTGCACACACATATGCACAGGTGTGCACAGTGTACATGGGCGCCTGTGGGTGTGCATGTGCACACGGCTGTGGACATGAGTATACATGGTATGCGTGTGCGTGCACAGCTGTATTTTGAGGTATATGTGCATATGCATGAGGGCATGGCCGTACGAGAACGTGCATGAATGTGTATGTGTGTGCGCAGCTATACGTGAGTGCGTATATATGTGCATGGGTGTACGTGAATGCGTGGCTGTACATGAGTGTGCATGTGTGTGCGGGGCTGTACATGAGTGCATGAATGTGTGTATGTGTGTGCGGGGCTGTATGTGAGTGTGCATGTGTGTGCACAGCTGTATGTGAGCGTGCATGTGTGTGTGCACAGCTGTACATGAGCATGCATGAATGTGCGTGTGCGGGGCTGTACGTGCGCGTGCATGTGTGTGCACAGCGTGCGTGAATGCGCGTGTGCACACAGCTGTGAGTGTGCATGAATGCATGCGTGTGTGCACAGCTGTACGTGAGCATGCATGAGTGTGCGTGTGCGTGCACAGCTGTATGTGAGCGTGCGTGAATGTGCGTGTGTGTGCACAGCCGTAAGTGAATGCGTGTGTGCACAGCTGTACGTGAGCGTGCGTGAATGTGCGTGTGTGTGCACAGCCGTAAGTGAATGCGTGTGTGCACAGCTGTACGTGAGCGTGCGTGAATGTGCGTGTGTGTGCACAGCTGTACGTGAGTGTACGTGAGGGAGCTGTGGAGGTGTGTGCAGGTGTGTGCGGGGAGGGCAGGCAGGCAGCACCCACATAAGCAGTTTGGAGTCCGCGTGGACTGGTTTGTGTGTGTGATCCGGTGGTGCACGATAGGAGGGAAACACATCCGAAGGGCACTGGGAGTCGCGCGTCACGCGTTCCAGAGCCCAGGGCTGCCGGCAGTGCGGGGAAGGAGCCCCAGACTCGCACCTTCGGGGCCCAGAGAGGAATACTGGGAGTCCGAACGGGTGCGAGGAGTGGTGAAATTCAGCAAGTTCGAAACTTCGCCTCAAGGCCAGCACGTTCTTGACCCTGGCTGCAGAAATGTCGCCGCCGCGGGGAAGCGGTCCACGGCAGAGACAGGCACCCGATCTCAGCCCCGGGCCAGCGCCTCCCCGTGTGGCCCGCAGGCCACCGCGTGTGGACGTGGGTGTGCGCGATGCTCCGTCTGCGGCGTCTCCTCCAAGGGGAGGGGGGCCTGGCCGGCTTCCCGAGCCGCGCACTCTGCCAGACCAGCTGGCGCCTTTGCTTTGCAGAGGAAAGAAAAGCCTGGAAAGAAACACCAAAATGTTTAGTAGTCTCTGAAAAATGCAAAAACCAGTAAAATGGGTTTTCTCTTTCCCCTTTGTGGTACTTTACACATAATGAAGTATGTCTTGTAATGGACATGCAGTACACAGAGCACCAGCAAAAGTTAGAATTTTGTAAATTAAGTTAAAAAATTCAACCGTGTGTCCTTGGACCTCCATGTACCGTTTTTTTGAATGAGTACTAAGCATCAGGACACCCCGTGTCACCGCAGGCCAGCGCTGGAGGGACGGTGACAGCCCTGGAGGGACAGTGACCCGCAGAGCAGGCCAGCTGCTGGGGGCTGGGGGCGGGTGAACTGGAACAGCCTCTGCTGGGCGTGGCCCTCTCGGGGCCACGAAAACGCCCTTGATCCCCACTGGAAGCTTGTGTATTTGCACATTGGCCCGCTTGATCCCATTTGCCTGTAATCCCAAGGTCAGTACTTACTTTCCTGGTCATTTGAAGACAGCTGAAGACTCGCGCATCCCCAGCTGAGGTGGAACTAGGCGGGGGCCCTGCCTCAGAGGCTCGAGGATGAAGGCAGGGTGGGGGTGGGGGTCAGGGTGGGGGTCAGGGTCGGCGTGGGGTAGAGGTGAGGGGTGAGCAGAGGGCTCCCGCTCTGGGGCCAGAGGCACGGGGGCGAGTCCCCGCTCCCGGCCAGTTCACGCGACACTTCTGAGCCTTGTTTTCTCTTTTGTCAAACAGAATCTACCAGAACGAACTGTGTTTCGATTCCCAGGGTTATCCTCCCCGGGGACGGTGTGCGTGCGTGAAGCCCGCGTGGTTTCCCGTAAGAGCGAGGGCTCAGTGTCAGCTAACTCGGTGTTTGTGGCGACCTCGTCCCACCGTGAGTAACAGGGATTAACCCTGCTCCGGGATTAGAGGGCAGCGGCGGTTACACAACTCTGTAATAAAAACCACCCGACTGAACGCTTCCACGCCGCGCACTCGGGTACGAACGATGTCTCAACAAAGACGTTGTTTAGGACGTGAGCCAAGATGAGATTCGGAACTGGAGTGGCCCATATTTATTACATCATTTCAATGTATTAACAAAAAAACGTTCCCACAAAGAAATACCGAGGATCGGGTGGTTTCGCTGGCAAACTGTACCAAACATTCAGGGAAGGAGTAACAACAGCCTCGCACAAAGCCTTCCAGAAATCAGGTTAGAAGAGGACGTTTTCCCTCGTTTTGTGAGGCCAGTATAATTCTGGCACCAAAGTCCGACAAATACATTACAAAAACGTTGATCAGCCGAATCGAAACTTTACACGGAAACGCTAAGCACGTGGGATCGAAAAAGCGATCGTGGAAAAGAACACAGTTGAAGGACTTCAAGACCTACTGTGGGGCTGCAGCCCGGAGACAGCAGGTGCCGGCGCAGGGCGCACACACAGCCCCCGGGGACCCGGAGGACAGCCCAGACGCAGGGGCCCGTGCTCACCGTCATAAGGCTCCCAATAAAGTCCCCCGAGCAAGCCAACGGGCAAGAGTCTTTTCAACAAACAGTGCTAGAATCAGCCTATGAATTAATTTGCTTTGACTTAAAAAAAAAAAGCCAGCATGGGGGCTTGGTTGGGACGGGCTTGGCGGTGGTGCAGAAGGACCAAGTCCTAAATGGGCATTTGTTGGGGCGCCTGGTGGCTCAGTGGTTGGGCGTCTGCCTTCGGCTCAGGTCATGATCCTGGGGTCCTGGGATCGAGCCCCGCATCGGGCTCCCTGCTTGGTGGGAAGCCTGCTTCTCCCTCTCCCGCTCCCACTCCCCCTGCTTGTGTTCCCTCTCTCACTGTGTCTCTCTCTGTCAAATACATAAATAAAATCTTTTTTTTTTTAAATAAATAAATAATAAATGTGCATTTGTTCACATGACACGGTGACCACGCGGGTCAGGAACCCAGGGCACTCCTACCTTTGGGGCTCGCTGTCCATGGTTTCCAAGTCGCCCGGCGTCCCCGGGTAAGACGGAGGCAGAGAGACGTGAGCCCAGAGGGGACCACAGTCGTCTCCGCACTTCTCGCTGGCTCCATGGGAGGGAAGCGGGGAAGCGGAGAAGCCCTCAGGCTGGGCGGGCGCCCACGCGGGGGCCACTGAGCCAGCTGCAGGGACGGAAGCTGCTTCGAAGCACCTGACCCCTGTTCTTGCCAGAGACACAAACGCCTGTTTCCAGCCAGCGGCGACCACCTTGTTCTCGGGCAAGTTCTCCTGACGTGGAGGGTGGAGCCAGGCCAGCAGCCGCGAACAGGTTCTGGAAGGAGAAAGGGGAAGAAGAAAGATGGGCGCCCAGGTGGCTGAGTTGGTTTGGTGACTGCCTTCGGCTCAGGTCGTGGGCTGGGGTCCTGGGATCGAGCCCCGCATCGGGCTCCCCCTGCTCAGCGGGGAGCCTGCTACTCCCCCTGCTTATGCGCGCTCTCTCTGTCAAATAAATAAATAAAATCTTTTTAAAAAAAGAAGAAGAAAGAGCAGGGAGAGGGAAAAGGCAGGGCACGGAGGCCAGGGCCCGCCGCTCGCGGCTGCTGGCACGCACACCGGGCGGGGGCAGCGGTCCTCTGTCTTTCCCGAGGAGAGGACACCAACATCGCCTTTTGAAAGCTCGGTTGTGGGGAGTCGCCGCGGTGAGGAGGGGTCTCCACGGGGTCCTGGCCTCAGTGCAGGGGCGCCCTGGCTCGGCTGGCGGTCCCGCGCCCTGCCCACAGCCGCCACCTCCGGGCAGCCTCACTGCGCCTGTGCCGGGCCCAGGGCCCGCACTGCTCTGCACCCCAGGCCTCGTCGCCCCCCTGGCCGGGCCGGTGGGCTTTCCTCCCCGGTCCCACAGCCCCTGAGCCTCAGCGACGTCCCTCCTCCCGCCTGAGCCGGAGCTCCGGCCCCACCAACCTCCTGAGGCCACTTTCCCAGCTGTGCTCTGGTCAAGGCCAAGGCAGCCGGGCCCTAGAAGGGCAGGCAGTTCTCAGAGGGGTTCATGGAAGAAGCTTGAGGGGCACCTGGGGGCCCAGTCCGGTAAGCATCCAGGTTGGTCTCAGCTCGGGTCTTGATCTCAGGGTCGTGAGTTCGAGCCCCACACTGGGCTCCATGCTGGGTGTGGCGCCTACTTAAAACATGAAATAAAACAAAACAAAACAAAATAAAATGAAATAATAAATTAAAAGCTTGAAGCCACACAGAGTGGCCTCGGACCCCTAACCTGTCCCTCTCCTCTCCTTGCCCGGGAGAAAGGAGCAAAAGCCCTCAAATTCACAGCTTTGGGAGGCCCCCCCAGGAGGCACCGCACCCCCCCCGTGAGGGCAGCTGTCCTTCCTACCTCCACCCCTCACCCCCCTTCTTCCTGCCCGCCACATTTCCTCTTCCCTCTCTTCCTTTCCTCCTTGCTTTTTCTTTCTTCAAATTTGTGCCAAGAATCACTTTCTTGAACTCCCTCATTCGGGCCAGGCTCCCCTCTTTTTCATGCACTTGTTCCTTGTAGCTCTGTCCTCCGCTCCCCACCCCTCCTGGAAACCACTCGTGTGTTTCAGGATAGAAGTGTGTTTGTATTCTTTTAAAGTGTCTGTCATTTTTAAAAAAGGTTTTACTTATCTGAGAGAGAGCACGCACGTGCAGGAGCAGGTTGGGGGGCAGAGGCAGAGGGAGAAGCAGCCTCCCCGCTGACCAGGGAGCCCGATGCGGGGCTCGATCCCAGGACCCCGGGATCATGACCTGAGCCAAAGGCAGACGTCCAACGACCGAGCCCCCCAGGTGCCCCAGTTATTGTATTTTTAAAGTCACAATTTCCATTTGATTCTTTTTTTATAGTTTCCATTTCTATGATGAAACTTTTTAATTTGTTTGCTCATCAAAATGTTATTTTCCTTTAATTTTTTGAACACATTTAAATAGGTACTTTCAAGTCTTCTTTGGTAAATCAAGACAATGTTTGTTTTAGTTTGCTGCTTTTTCCTTGACGGTGGGCAATGTTTTCCTGTTTCTTTTCATTCCTAGAAAAGTTTCGTTGTGTACTGGACATCAGATGATACGCCATAGAAAGTCTGGATTTTGTTATCTTCCTCGGAAGAGTGTTGGTTTTTGTTCGGGTAGGCAGTTTAATTACTGACTAATCATTTCGAACTTGTTCAGGTTTGGTTCTGTGCTTTATCAGGGTTGTGTCGGGAGGACTCCCGGTTTCCCCGGGTCCCCTAACTCAGCGGGACTCAGCCTCCAAACTGTCTCCCCTGTAGATTCTATGAGGGCTTCAGAGAGAAGCGAGAGTAAGCCCACCTCCAGTGGCCCTGACTCATAAGGACGACACTTGCCAGGTCCTGGCAGGATGCCCAGCCGCTCTTGGGTGATCTCATCCCGCCCGTTTCAGCCCGATCCTCAGCCATGGGCTAGACAGGAAGCAGACGGAGACCACGCGCAGACTTCTGGGCGCGGCCTCCTCACCTCCCTGGAGATTGCCGCCCCTTCAGGTGCCTCGAACCCCGATCTGCCTCCGCTGCTTGGCAGGCCACACGGTCTGCTTGGATTCGGACCCCGTGCCCTCAAGGGATGTGTTATCCCCGGCAGAGCGTCTGCGGGTCTGGCCTGAGGGCTTTCTATCCGCCGAGGACGGCTGTCTTGTGCTGCCTATTATCCATTTCCAGAAAACCACTGCCGGGGATGCTTGTCAAGCTCACGGTTATTCAGAGTGGGAAGGCTAGTCTGGGAACCGGTTGGAACATCACCGCGGGAAGCAGGGGGGCGTGATTTTTAGTCCATGGGGAGGACGTCGCGTCGTGAATCTCAGTCGGTTTTCGCTTGTTCCGCTCCGATCCGAGGGCCGGGTTAGAGTTGCTCCTGAGGAAGCGCCAGCGGGTCGAAGGGTCTGGCGGGGACTAAGGAGACAGAAATTCTTCTAAGCTGGGCCAGCTCCCCAGAGACGCCGTCATGCTGGCGGAAGGGACCATCCCCTCCAAGCACTGAGAGAGGCCGAGGGATGCGAGAACCCAGGGACTTGGCCCAAGGAGAGAAACCCCAAGAAATCTCACGCCCAGAAAGTTACCCGGGACCCAACAGCGAGGCCCTCTCCTTCCAGATTCACAGGGCATGGTGGGGGGGGACACCTGTGCCTGCGGGCGGGGGTCAACTCCTAAAGGGCGCGGGGACAGGCCCAGGGAGACAGCTTGCAGGCAGGAAGCTTGGCGCACCCCCAGCTCTGCATCCCTGCCCCGCCCCCGCGCCAGGCCTAATCCTGGGAGTAGCCCGGGTGCGTTTTCCCAGGTGCATTGCCTTACATCGCCCTCTCGGGCCTCCTTCCTCACGGGCGTCCGGGCCTCAGGCCACCTCAGCGAACAGTTTCCCAGGTTCTTGGCAAAGGAGCTCTGCCGGCAGGCCCTCCCTCTACACCGTACACACCCCGCTACCACGCAGTATTCTGGGATATTGGGGGCAGGGGCCTGAGGCCTTTCCCCACCAGAGAAGCTGTCCGCGGAGGGCAGGCTCGGTCCCGAGAACGCGGGAGCTCCCAGGAGGGGACCCCTGCCCCACTAAGCCTGACGCCCGCGGCCTCGCCGTCATTCCCCGAGGTGCCAGGCTGTGAAGCAGCTTCCGAGGGGGCAGGGGCGACCCCCGGAGCGGGCCGGGGTCTTCAGGAGGTGCTGGAGGCAGGCAGGGCGGGGAATCCCCGAGGAGGACCGAGACCTCCGCGGTGGCTCTGGCCTGCACCCCCAGCCGGCTCTGCAGGCCCGAGGGCAGCCCCCTCCACAGACGTCCGGGCTGTCCCTCCCCGCCTGGCCGCCTTCTGTAGGTGCACGGAATACGGCCGTGGGACTGCATCTGTCTGCACCTCCCAGTCACGGAATGATCTAGGTGGCGTCAAGCCTTCCCGGCTGAGAAACCATCTGGCCGAGGCAGTGGGGTGGGATCTGGCCTGCGGAGGGGACCCTTCTTCCCAGGCCTGTCAGGTGCCCAGCCTCCCTGAGGCCCCCTCTCCCTTCCTGAGTGCAGGGACCCAGGGGAAGCTCAGGGGTGTCTGCAGCGGGCACGGTGGGCGCAGGGGGCTGAGCCGGCTGCTTCTGGCGCTGGAGACACAGGGCGAGGGGCGGCCCCAGCCCAAGGCCTGCGTAAGGGACCCGAAAGTGTCCGCGGTTCCTGGAAGGAGCGCAGCCCCCTGCAGACGCGCGCTCAGTCTCACCCCCGATGACGGGTGGACCCTCGGGCCCCAGAACTCGGGGCAGATGGTCACGCGCTTTGCTCCACTAAGTGTCCCAGGAGCCCAGCGTCCCGAAGAACCTTTAGCGCCTCCCCGAGCGGGTCGTGCCGTGACTGCACAGGCCCCGCGTCCCCGGCTCTGGCCGCGCACACGCACTCTGGAAGGCCGGGGGGACATCCCAAGGGTGAGTCTGGGAAGCGGTGTGCGGCAAGGACTGCACGCCTTTGCTGATTTGGGGTAACAGACGTGGGGAGGCATCTGCGTGAAGCGGACGCCGAGGCGGGGGGAGCTGCGCGGAAGGGACACGAAGAGCGTGGAGACGGCCGTCCACGGAGCTCGCCGGGCGGAGCCGGACCCCGCGAGGGCAGCAGGGCGGGGGCCGCCGGAGCGCTTGCCGCGCGCACTGGACCCCGGACGCAAGGACGGCCGCGCCGACCACTGGAAACGGCGGGCTCCGCGGCGCGCTGTGCAGGAAGGCGCCCACGAGCGCAGTGAGGTTGGCACGTCCCCGTGAGACCCCCTCTCCCAGCGCGGAGAGCCCGGGGGGCGCACTCCCCAGCACCCCTTCCCAGAATGAATTCACCACGGGATCCTCTCTGCGGCCGGAGGGTTTGGTGGGGACGGCTGCCGTCTGGCCAGGCTTCCTGAGCTTGGTGGGGGCGTGGGATCCCGGGGGACACCTATCCCCAAGGACCCCCTGGGGCGATGGTCACACGTGGCCGTCAAGGCCGCCAGGCCGGTTCTCCCTCCAGCGGGCGAGGAGCCCGGGCTGTGGAGAGCTGGGGAGTGAGCGGTAGTTGTGACAAGCTATCGTACGCTCCTTGTCACTTCCGCACGTCCGTGTGCCCGCCCCGCCTGCCGCCGCTAAGCTTCTGAGTTCGGGCTCCGGCGTATGTGGGGGGCATGCGTCTGGCTGCACTGTTGGCTGGATTATGTTGGTCACACGTGCCTACCGGCTCTACCGGGAGGGTTAGTCACATGCACGGTGGCGGGCTCACACCGGGTGGATGGACACCGCGCACGCCAGACCCCTAGCCACAGGGGACCTTGTGCCCAAGGTCCGGAAGGCAGATGTAAAGCACAGGGACAATGCTGTGCCTGGGGCGGTCAAAGCGGACACCCTCAATCAAGCTAACATCGCCAGCGGTGGGGCAGGTCCGCACGGCAGCAGCCGATGGCGCCCTTCCCCGCCGCCCCTGACGGGGACACCAGGCAAGGCCCAGCGGACGCACTTCCTATGAGAGAACTGACCTCCAGGCTCCAGAAATGCCAAGGTCATAAAGGCCAAGGAAAGACAGTGTTCTGGAGTGAGGGAGACGAGAGAGACGGGCCACTCCAAACCGCAGGTGAGCCTGGTGGATACTTTCGCTACACAGAACTGACGGGGAGGTTCCAGCGAGAGGAGCGAGTGACCTCCAGGGACGCGCGGAGCCCTGGACGGTCCTCCCAGGACGCTGCGGGGGCAGGGGCTCACTGCAAACAAACACAAAGCCCCCGGATGCCGGGAACCCGGGGAGGCGAGGGACACGTTTACGACCTTGACTGTAGGGAGAACTTCACGGGGCTCTGCCTCCGCCCTGACTCCCCCAAGCGGACACGTTTAATCTGTGCAATTGAGTGTTGCTAGAAAGAAAACCACAGGCCAGGGGCGCCTGGGGGCTCAGTCGGTGAAGCGTCTGCCTTCAGCTCAGGTCATGATCCCGGGGTCCTGGGACTGAGTCCCGCGTCAGGCTCCCTGCTCAGTGAGAAGTGTGCTTCCCCCTCTGCCTGCCGCTCCCCCTGCTTGTCTCTCTCTCTCTGTGATGAATAAATAAATGAAATCTTAAAAGAGAAGGAAGGGGAGGGAAGGGAAGGGAAGGAAAAAAAACCATGGGCGTGAATGGTAGTCACTCATGTCAGGGACCCGTGTGCCGGTGAACCTGGGACTGTGCCAGTCAGCACTCGGAAATGTCCGTCCCCCTTCAGAGAGCCACCTCGTCTAAAGCAAGGCATCCTTCGCTAATAATTTCCTTTTTCCCAGTTCCTCTCTTCCTTTAAAAACCTCTCCTTTTCTGCCGCTCATCAGAGTTCCTCTCTACTTGCTAGATGGGAAGATGCCTAATCCACAGATGGACTGAGAAAGCCAATCAGATCTTTAGAATTTACTCAGTTGAATGTTTGTTGACGGTGCCTATCAATGACACCTGGATGAAGCTGTTCTTTTTAAAAAGAACACCCCTGGGATAATTTACGAGACCTGAATGGGAGCGGAGGACACACGGTGGGACTCGTGGGGTTAGTCTCCTGGCGAGTGTGCGTGCGTGCGTGTGCATGTGCGCGTGTGCTCGTGCAGGATAATGTCTGTGTTTGAAGACAGCAGACCTGAAGCTACTTGGGGGTGATGGGTGCTAGTTTTACTCTCAAATGGCTCAGGGGGAGAAAAGCTTGTAGGATCCTTGCAATTCTGAGTTATTTGAAAACAAAAATTCTCTGTAGCGTTCGAAGTGTGTCTGGAATGCGGCGGCAGCCTTGGAGGGATGGAGCACACGGTGTGGGGTTTCGATTCGGGGTGTGGGTTAGCGGAAGCAGGGAGGCATTTTTAATCTGCGGGTGTGTCGGAGAACACTCTCCAGAAGGCCTTCTGTGCGTGGATCAGGCAAGCGCGGGCGGGGGGCGGGGGGCTGTCCCCAGGCCCCGTGGAAGCCAGCTCCCAGGGCTCTGGGCGGGGGGCAGTCCGCGCACTCTGTCCTGGGGGTCCTGGACGAGACCTGCGGGTCCCACTGTAGACGAGGGCTCAGCCCTAGGCCGCACACACGTGCTTCCCAGGCACGGCTCCGACCCGCGTTTTGGGGGCCTCGTTGCGCTCGGGACCGACTGACTGTTCTTCCCCCACAGCCGGCACGCGGAGTCTCTCTTGGGAATGGATTTCTAACAAGCGGCTGGGAAGAAAGCCAGACTGTGTGTGCTGTGTCATGCCCAGGGCAAAGGTTTCCTCCACTGGACTCCCTGATGATTCACAAGGTCAAGGACGTGCCCAGAGGGCAAGCCCATGGGCCCTTGGGAGTGGAGGAGGTCTCAGAGAGGCTGGATGCGCTTTAGGACAGGAGCTTCTCTCCCTGGGACCGCATCTGGGGTCCGGCCAGGCCCGAGTGAGGGCGAGGCGGCGAGGGCCCACCTGTGTGTCGGGGTCACCCCTGGAGGGCCTGGCGCAGGTGTCACGGGCCCTGCCCTGAATCCAGACCCCTGGACAGCGGCTTTGGTCCTGCGAGGCCTGTGGCACAGGACGGGAAGGCACTCAGGACATGCCCCTTGGACTCACGCCAGAAGTGGAATCACCATCAGAATCCACGGGGATCAGTAGCACGAAGGAGAAGCGAGTCCTTTGGCACCAGGAAGAGTCTGCCAATTTGTGGTGAGATGAAGTTCCAAAGGGGGGAGGGACGGGAACAAAAAGAGGACAGCTGGGCAGGGAGAGGACCCCCCCGACTCCCAGAGCCACACCGGAGAGGGAAGGGGGGCACCTCGGGGCGGCCACACGTGCGGACAGGGCTGAGCACTGTGCTCAGAGGCCCGAGGGGCCGGAGTCCGAGGCTGGCCGGGGGCGCGTGAGGAAGACTCTGGAGCTGCAGCGGCCCCCAGGCTGGGGCCGCGGTGGACTGGGGTCAGCAGGGCGAGACCAGCCCCAAGCCCAGTGTGTCTCTGCTCCCGCACAGGGGCGCAGGGCCCCGGGCTCGCAGGGGCCAGCTCCAGGCCATCTGTCCCCAGCCAGCCACCAAGGGGCATGCCCCCAGTCCAGGCCTTATTTTTATTTCCTTTTCCAAAACTCAGGGTGGAGCTTTTGGCTAGCACCTTTGGGTTGTGGGCGAGGAGGGCAGCAGATCCCTGCGAACGAGGAAACAGAAGCCGCCGTGCTGCCCCACCCCTGCCCCATGCCACCCGCCTCCCTTCCTCGACACCCTGAACCGCCCGCCCCGGGCCTTTAAAACCTCCATGCCCTCCTCTCCCGCTGGGCAGAGGCTCGGGGTCAGCACCATGCAGCTGAACTTCAGCGGCCTGCAGGCCCTGGTGACAGGGGCAGGGAAAGGTGGGTGCCAGCAGGGCAGGTGAGGGTGCGGGAGGGGCCGAGGTGGAGAGGAAGGGGGGGCCGAAGCCTCCCAGGCCTGTGTTGGGGTCTGTGAGTCCCTCCATGCCTGTCACGGACCACCCCGCCAGCAATTATCCCCTCGCCGCAGCCCCGACAGCCCCTGGACCTGAGCCCAGCAGGCTGCCCTGGGATAGGACACTGGCCACTCCCCGGTCAAGGCAGGATCCCTGCCCCTGGACGGTGGCCTTCAGGCTCAGAGACCCAGCCAGGGCCTCTTCCCTGGGCCCAGTGGGAAGGAGCTACTCTCCAGGGTCTCCCTCGGCCAGATCCCGGCTGACCGAGCCTCTGACGCACACCTGTACTTACCCCTTGGCGTCCACTCTCTGCCCGGCACCTTCTCACTCCTTTTCCCGAGCGGAGGGGGCTGCAGCCTCGGTCCTCAGCCTTGACCCAGATGTCCTGGGCCATCGGCTCATCAGTGCACCCCTGCAGGGATCGGGAGAGACACGGCGAAGGCCCTGCACGCGCTGGGCGCCGGAGTGATAGCCGTGAGTCGCACCAACACGGACCTGGCCAGCCTCTCCGAGCAGGTGAGGCACGCAGCCCGCCGTGGCCCGAGCCTGCCACCCACCCCCCGCCCCCCTGGCCTCTGGGTGCCTCGGGAGCCTGCTGGGACTACCCCCTTGTTCTCTGACCAACACCTCTGCACAGTGCCCCGGGATAGAGACCGTGTGTGTGGACCTGGGTGACTGGGACGCCACGGAGCGGGCACTGGGCAGCGTGGGCCCCGTGGACCTGCTGGTGAACAACGCTGGCGTGGCGCTGGTGCAGCCCTTCCTGGAGGTCACCAAGGAGGTCTTCGACAGGTGGGTCGTAGGAGAGCAGCCGGACTGGGGAGGGGCTGCTGGGGACGTGGGCAGATGTGGCCACGGACCATCTGACTGCCTGCCCTCCCCCAGGACCTTCAGCGTGAACCTGCGCTCCGTGATCCAGGTGTCCCAGGTGAGCCAGTGGGGGACAAGGCCCCTCGATGACAAGGCCCGGGTGGGAGTGCCCTGGGGTCAGGCTGCTTCTCTCTTGGCTTCCAGATCGTGGCCCGGGGCATGATCCACCGAGGGGTGCCTGGCTCCATTGTCAATGTCTCCAGCATGGTGGCCCATGTCTCCTTTCCCAACCTAGCTGTCTACAGTGAGTCCCTCTGCCCAGCCTGTACCCCCCATTCCATGCAGGAGATGCTGGGCTCCCAGGCTTAGCCTCTGTGCAAAGAAGGCTGAATCCCTGAGGGGTCCTCAGTGCTGTCTGCCCTCCACAGGCTCCACCAAGGGCGCAATGACCATACTCACCAAAGTCATGGCCGCAGAACTGGGGCCATACAAGGTGGGCATGCGAGGGGGGGACCTGGGGAACAGGGGCGGGGGGTCACAGAAGGTGGGGTGCAGGCACAAGGTAGGTGCTGGGGAGCAGGGCTTCGGGATGGCAACCGCAACGGGCAGCAGAGGGCATAGGAGAGGCCCGAGGACTACCCAAGGCTCTGGGTAGTGGGGTCAGCGATCCGCTGAACGCAGAAAGCAAGTTCTGCAAGTGTGGGGGGAGGTGCCCAGAGGCTGTGGGGGCGGGGCTCATCTACCCGCTGAGGCCGGCTTCGACCCCCCGCCTAGATCCGGGTAAACTCTGTGAACCCCACCGTGGTGCCGACGGCCATGAGCCAGAAAGTCTTGACGGACCCCGACTTTGTCCGGAAGCTGAAGGAGCGGCACCCGCTGCGGAAGTTTGCAGGTCAGCGGGGCTGCGGGGAGCGACGGGCGCGGCCGGGGCGACCCGGGCGACCCGGGCGACCAGGGAGCGCCGCGCTGACCCCGCCTGCCCCCACTGCGCCCCGCCACTCCCCGCAGAGATGGAGGACGTGGTCAACAGCATCCTCTTCCTGCTCAGCGACCGCAGCGCCTCCACCAGCGGCTCGGGCATCCTCGTGGACGCCGGGTACCTGGCCTCCTAGAGCGCCGGGGGCGACGCGAACCCACCAGTCCCCGCCCCGCGCCCGGCCACGCCCACGCCGGGCCACGCCCCACGCCGGGCCACGCCTTCACGCCCGAGGCCCCGCCCCACGCCTGGGCCCCCGCCCCCCCGCCCGGCCCCGCCTTCACGCCCGAGGCCCCGCCCCACGCCTTCACGCCCGAGGCCCCCTCACCCCGCCCGCCCCAACAGCCCCTCTCCCCTCCAGACTCCGCATCGGGCCACGCTCCGCGTCGGCACCCGCGCTGCCAGGAACCCCGCCCCTGTCGCCCCCGCCCACTGTGTCCTCCTCTGTGCTGGTTGCCTAAATAAATGGAGGCCATTCTCCTGGATCCGGTGCGCGCCGGAGTTTTGGAGGGGCAGCCGCGAGGCTGGGGAGGGGAGGATCAGGGATGGGGGGCACACATTTCACTTTCCGTGAAGTGAGGGGGCAGGTCCTAGACAGCCGGACTCCACCGCCGGCCCTGGCTTGTTGCTGAAGGGCAGCGACTTGTTCACACAGAGGACATTTTTGCTGTCCAGGCCCGTCCCCCAAACACCCAATCGGCCCTGGGCGAGGCCAGAGGGCAGCCTACAGCCCCTTCCCTCCCCGGGAGGCTCTAGCCCGCCCTTCAGCCCCGTCCCGCAGCTGCGACCACCGCGGGTCAGAAAGGTCACGGGTCTGGAATCTGGACCAGACGCAGGCCTCCCTCGGGAAGGTGGGACGGAGCGCTAGCCCCGCTGTGGGGGGGCGACATGCTGGACCAATCGAGTTTATCCAGCCCAAGGGAATCCAGCTCCACCTCCGCGCACACCTCCCCTCGCAAGACCCCGCCCGGGAAGGCTGCTGAGCTGGGCAGGGGTCCACAGCTGCTGCCCTGCCTTCTGTCTCTGGCCCGGGTCCAGGCAAGGAGCTCTGCATGCCCTGCCAGGTTCCCCTGCGCTGGCCGGAGCCAAGTCCCCGCCAGGCACCTGAGGGGTAATGAGGCCTGAGGTGGTCACTCAGGGGGACTGGAAAAGTCTCCAATGCTGAAAACGACGCAAGGGATGAGGGGCTGGGTGGGGTCCTGCGGGCAATGGTCCTCGGGGCTGGGAGAGCACAGAGTGGGGTTGGGGAGAGCTGAGGGCATTTCCAGCCCGCCTGCAGGGCCTCCCACAGCAAGGCTGGTGCCAGGGCCGGCCCGCTGAGGGTCACGGGACAGGTTAGAGGATTGGACACCGTTCAGGGGGCAGAGGGCCCCAGAGGGATCTAAGCAGATGGGCCTTTCAGGAAGGACTTTTGGGTGGGGGCTACTCCTCCCTTGGCCTCTGGCAGGCAGAGGGCAGGGTTTGCAGGAGGCCAGGGGTGTGCACCTCAGAGCCACGCTTAGTGGGGAGGACTCGCCAGGCTATTCTCTGGGGGCTTCTCAGACCTGTGCCTCGTGCTGCCCTGCTACCCTTTCCTCCAGCCTGTCCACTCCTCCATGCCCAAAGCCCCAGTGACCCCGAGGCCCTGCAACCACCAATCCCCTACTCTTGGTCATAGAAGGTACTCCAGGCAGTTCGAGCTTTCTTGCCCTGACCCGCTAAACCAATCAGCTTTCATGGGGGAGGCAGCGCACACGTATGTATCTCACAAGTATCTGTAGATATGTGGGCTCACATATGTATCTGTAAATGATCCCAAAGCCTCAGGAAGCAATGCTTGCCCTTGCTGGCCACTGTGCACCTCGATGACCCCAAACCTATCCTTATCCTGCCCGTTTTGGAAAGTGCTGGTGGTCTCAAGTGGGGGGGTCTGGATGACTTTGGGGTTCACCTCCCTTCAAGGTTAAAGTGGACCTTTGTTGGCATTGGCTTCTTTAGGCTTATTTAGTTGCGCAAAGTCTCCCTTTGGGCACGCCAGGCGAACCCTCCTGAGCCACTCCCAGGTCGGGGGAGGGGGGAGGAGGCATGCAATCCTTACCACCAAACTTTTATTTTCAGAAACAAAACAAGAAATGTTAGCTCTGCGTTCTCCATTTCACATGTCGCTACACGTTTTTTGCGGCATTAACGACCACATCTGTTTTTTTGTAACAACCCTGGCAGGGAAAAAATGCTAAACCGATTTCACGCCGGGTTGACCCGCCGCCCCTGCCGCGTCCACTCCCTTCCACCAGTCTCCCTATGGGGGGAGGGGCCGGAGGGGGGCTATTTGAATGTCCCCGCCCCCATCCCGGACGCCGGCCTGTGATTGGTCGCCCCGTGCCCCGCCCCGCGCGCTCCCACCTGCAGAGTCGCCGCGGCCGGGCGCTGGGACCGAACGCTGACCATGGAGCTGGGGCTCGCGGGCCGCCGGGCGCTCGTCACTGGGGCGGGCAAAGGTGGGCCTGCGGGGCGGCCGGGGGGCGGGGGGCAGGGGCCGGGGGGCGGCCGGAGTCCGGGGCCGGCGGGCGGGCGCGGGGCGGGGGCGCGGCGGGCGGTCCGGGCGGGGGTCGCCACACCGAGCCGCGCTCCCCGCAGGCATCGGGCGCGCCACAGTCCAGGCGCTGCACGCGGCGGGTGTGCGGGTGGTGGCCGTGAGCCGGACCCGGGCCGACCTGGACAGCCTGGTCCGCGAGGTAGGCGCCGCCCAGTCCCCCGCCCAGCGGGCCGCGGGAGGCGGGCGGGGCGGCGGGGAAGTTGGGCCCGGACGCGCAGGCGCCTGGCGCTGGGGCTGACCGGGGTCCGACCGAGGGTCGGCCGAGGGCCCTCCGCAAGCCCTCCCTGGGCGCTCGGCCTCCGTGGGCCGCCCGGCGTCCGGAAGAACGGCGACACCCGCTGGGCTTGGAAGGAGGCAGAAATGACTGCTTTGCAGGCCCGGGGCCTGAGGCCCTGGGGTGCAGGAAATGGACTGGCCAGACGCGGGGCCAGCCTCCAGGTCCCTAAGCCCTGAAATGCCCGGGGCCCAGGGGCTGCGTTAGCTCCTCTGTCGCCTCCTTCAGCAGCCTGGGGTTCTGAGCCCCAAGAAGGGAGCTGGATCCTCTAGGACCTCTAATCCCTCCCCGTGTCAGCCTGAAAGGTCTCGTGTGGCAGGGGCCCAGCTGTGCCCCTCCTTGGGCATGGAGCCTCTGGTAGCTGTGCCCCCCCACCCCCATACACACAGTGCCCCGGGATAGAGACCGTGTGTGTGGACCTGGGTGACTGGGATGCCACGGAGCGGGCACTGGGCAGCGTGGGCCCCGTGGACCTGCTGGTGAACAACGCTGGCGTGGCGTTGCTGCAGCCCTTCCTGGAGGTCACCAAGGAGGCGTGTGACACGTGAGCCGGCGTGGGTGGGGGAACCTAGGGCAAGGGCTGCCCCCTGCAGCAGCAGCTGACCACGGTCTCTCCACCTGCCTCCAGGTCCTTCAACGTGAACCTCCGGGCTGTCATCCAAGTGTCCCAGGTGAGCCGCCTTCGGGGTAGGAGGGGAATGGTGGGGGACTAGTTCTGCCTCACGCTCCTTCTGCGATTCCAGATCGTGGCCAGGGGTTTAATAGCTAGGGGAGCCCCGGGGTCCATCGTGAACATCTCCAGCCAGGCCTCACAGCGTGCGATAACTAACCACAGCGTGTACTGTGAGTAAGCCCCCGGCTGCGCCCCGGCCCCGACCCCACTGACCCCCAGGCCCGCAGCCAGCTCAGGCTCGAGACATGCTTCTCCTCACAGGCTCCACCAAGGGTGCCATGGACATGCTGACCAAGGCGATGGCTCTGGAGCTTGGGCCACACAAGGTGAGCCCCGCTGGGACGCCTCCCGTCACCGCCCCCCGCCCCCGTCCTGGGCACCTACCCTGCCCTGCTGACCTCCTGCCTGTCCTGCTGTCCTGGTGCAGATCCGCGTGAACGCGGTGAACCCCACAGTGGTGATGACCCCCATGGGCCAGGCCAATTGGAGCAACCCCCAGAAGGCCAAGACCATGCTGGATCGAATCCCACTTGGCAAGTTTGCTGGTGAGTCAGGCAGGAGCCCCCATACCGGCCTCGATGAGGCGTGGGAGGCAAGGATGAAGGGCAGCCTCCTCCGGCTGTGCCCTGACTTCCGCCCTGCCCGCAGAGGTGGAGAACGTGGTGGACGTCATCCTTTTCCTGCTGAGTGACCGGAGCGGCATGACCACGGGTTCCGCTGTGCCGGTGGATGGGGGCTTCATGGCTTCCTGAGTCTTTGCCTGATATGGCCCTCCTCCATGCCGAGCCCACCCCTGTCCCCCAGTCTCTCCAATAAACATGATTCTTCTGCCTAGCCTGCACACTGATTTCTAGGCTGCTGGCAAGTGGCCAGAGACGCAGAACCCAGTGCCGTGTGTGGGAATGAGTCCCGGGTGGGCAGACGCCATGCAGCTTCCATCACAGGCCGGGGGGCAGCTGGCTCCCATGCCCGAGATTTCAGATCTGGCCGAGTCCCTGGCAGGCCCTGTGAGGTAGGACCTTCCAGAAGGCCAGCTCCTAAGCGTGGTGATGCATTTGACCAGGAATGGCCTCCGGCCCTGTCCAGAGGCCTTCCGGGTAGGAGCAGTGGTTTTTACCAACCAGCTCTGTGGGTGCAATCCCGACATAAATGTTGGTTGATACTCGTCAAAGTTAAGGAGTTAGACGAAAGGGAAATGAGAAAGGTGGGTGTTGGAGCTTCGCTGATTTGTCAATGATCCTAAAGACTTCTTTGCTGAATCAGATGAGAGTTTTCAAATATGGGAAGAACATTCTCTCACCTTTTTGAGTTATTCACAAAGTACTGAGTGCACGAGACACGGCGCCTGTGAGTTTAATCTGCATTTCCGTGTTGCTTTAAGTCTAGACGACGAATAGCAAATCAAGTCCCGCGGCAGAATTCGTCTGTTCCATGGCCTGAAGATGCCCACCCATCTGACACCATTGAGGGCAGAGTTGGGGAGACACACGCGGTCTCCCACCTTTTTTTTTTTTTTTAAGAGTGATTTATTTTTGGAGAGACAGCGCATGGAAGCAGGGACGGGGGGGAGAAGGAGAGAGAGAATCTCAAGCAGACTCCCTGCTGAGCACGGAGCCGATGGCACAGGGCTGGACACCGGGCTCGAGACCTTGACCTAAGCTGAAACCAAGAGTCTGAAGATGCCCCGAGCTCTCCCCCCTTTATGGGGCACCCTCGCCACACAGACACGGTGGGCATAAATAACCCCGAAAACATAGGTGACAGCACTGTGTACAAAAACAATTAGGGATGTTTGGAGTATCTGTTGATTTTGTCTTTAGTACAGCTAACTGTAAGTTCGCACAATGATTAATAAAGGCTATGGAACAACGGGCTAGCAAAATTCCTGGAAGTCTCGAGGCTGGCGCTTCGGACTTGGGCCTGTTCTGCCCGGGGGGTGGGGGGGTGGGGGGGGTGGGGGGCTCTAATCACGGGTCTGCAGGAGCACCCCTGCGGCCTCAGGGGTAAAGTCCAAGTTCCTGGCCGTCAGCTCCGCCCCACCCCCCAGCTGACCCCGGCTTCACCTCCCACTGTCTCTCTCCAGCAATGGCAGATTGGCCCCCTGCTGCTCCCTCCTCTCCTCTCCTCTACGTGCTTGACCTCCACGCCTTTGTCTATACCGGCTGCCTTTCTTCCTGACCACTTCTCCTCCAGCCCTGGCAGGCGGGGGCGGCCGTGGGGGAGGCAGCCGGCACCCCCGCGGGGGGCTCCGTAGGGCTCGGTGGGCACCTGAGCTGTCTGACCGCAGTGCACCTCACTCCCCGCCCCGGGTGTGCCCCTTTCAGAGGCCTCAAGTCAGGACAACGGGGGGCTTTCTTCACCCCAAAGGGGCTACGTGCCCTCACGCCTGCTTTGGTCTGGGTCCCACCGTCTGGGGACGGACACGGCTGAGCAAGGTCTTTTACTCCCGGTGCCCAGCGTGCAGGGCCAAGGTCACCCCTCTACTCTCTACGGGGAAGGTTAGGGGCGAAGCACCCCAGGCCAGAGAGACAGGTCCCCAGACAGGCTCGAGATGTTGGCGGAGAACGTTTATTGTATAAAAGAAGTAAGGGCCCCCCCGTCCTGGGGCGCACGAACAGGACCCATCCCCCCCACCTCCCCCACCAGGAAGCCCATCCTGGGGCTGCCCTGGACCCGCCCCTGCAGCCCAAGGGAGACCCTGGTCCCTTCCAGCCTCCCGTGGGGTCCAGGTAAAGCTGGAGCTGTGACCCCAGAGAGAGGAGACAGAGCAGACCGGACCCCACTGCCCCAGCCCTGTCCCCAGGAGCGGTGGGCTCGTCCCCATGCTTCTCCCCCTCCCCCACCCACACCACTCCCCCACAGCAGACTCAGGGACACCAGACATCTCAACACGACAGCAAGCGGGGGCCGGGCGGGGCTGCCCCTCCCGAAG
>CM052891.1:737151-755433 GCA_028534135.1 Potos flavus
GGGGGGGCTAGTGCAGCTGGGAGGGGGGATGCAAGGAGGGGGTCAGCATGGGCGGGGGCCCTCCAGGGCCTGCCTCTGCCCCTTCTTTCCTGCCCCCCCCAAGGGCCCCGCTGTGCCCACTCACCGATCTCGCGGGCCATGGCCAGGCCCTGGGGGTAGGTGATCGGTGCCAGCTTCTTGTCCCGCAGACGCTCAATGGTGTCCTTGTCATCACGGAGGTCCAGCTTGGTGCCCACCAGGAGGATGGGCGTGTGGGGGCAGTGGTGTCGCACCTCTGGGTACCACTGTGGGGATGGAGGCTATGACCCCGACATCGGGGGGCTTCCCCCACAGCCATGCCCACAGCAGGCCATGGCTCCCAAGGGTCCCTTCATCTCAGTCCCTGAATCCACACTGAGCCCTTCCCGCTTCAGGAAACGGCCAGTGGGCTTGGTGGGGAAACGACCAAGGACAAAAATACTACCTGGAAGTTTGAAGGGCCTATCAGCTCTCCCTGCTCTGAGACCGTCACTCACCACCTCTACCCGACCTCTGCCCCTTCGTCACTGCCCCAGGGTCACCTTCAGACCCAAGCAAAACAGGGATCTCCTCTGCCTCCAAAGGACAAGCAACCTAAGGTCTTCAGGCAAGAGACGCCCGCCCTGCCAGGGAAAGTCCTCTGGACCAGCCCCTCTCCTACAGACAGGCCCTCCCCGCAGCCCTGCCCTACCTTGGCTCGAACATTCTCAAAGGACGCCGGGCTCACCAGGGAGAAGCAGATCAGAAAGACATCCTTGGGAGAAAGGGTAGGGGGCCCAGGCAGGAGTGGTCAAGGACCTGCAAACGGCCCCTGTCCCCCCCACACTCACACACGAGGACCCCAAGGGCCCCACCCAAGCCACCCAGCTCCTGGGGCCGGCCCTGTTGTCACCTACAGTTTGGGGATAGGAGAGTGGCCTCAGCCGGTCGTAGTCCTCCTGCCCCGCGGTGTCCCACAGCCCCAGGTTGACCGGCTTCCCGTCCACCATCACATTGGCGGAGTAGTTGTCGAAACTGCCGGGCAGAGCACGACTGTCAGTCCAGGTCCAGGGCTCCCAGGCCGGCCGCCCCGAGCTTTGGCAGCACCCTGGCCCCACCCCAGAAGCGCAGACCAGGGCCCCCCGGGCTGGCCGCGGACGCCCAGCGGAGCCGGGAGCCGCGCGGGCTGCAGACCCGCCCCCCGGAGCGCTCACACGGTGGGGATGTACTCTCCCGGGAAGGCGTTGGTCGTGTAGCTGATGAGCAGGCAGGTCTTCCCCACGGCGCTGCGGACAGAGGGCGAGCCCACGTTGCTCCCGGCCGAGCCTCCAGCCCTCTGCCCGGCGAGGGCAGCCGCCTCCTCTGTCCCCTGGAACCGCAGGCGGAGACCTCCAGACGGCAGGGCGGGGCGAGCCGGCTGGGAGATCCCGGCACCCCGGGAGCGTGGGCCCGGAGCGGGGCTCAGTCCAGGTGAGAGGCCCGGCCCCACCCACCGAGAGGCCAGGCGGCGGCCCCGGGCAGCATCAGGTGGGCCCGTGCGGCAGGCCCGCGCCCGGCGGCCGGCCAGGACCCCGCCACACGCGCCCTCCCGCCCCTGCCCGGCCCCAGGGCGCGCGCGGTAGGGGCGTCGGGGCGAGATGGCCGCCCCGCCCGGGCCCGAGCCGGTACCCCGCCCCGCCGCCGCCCCGGAGCCGCGCGCTCAGCCCCGGCCAGGTCCCCGGGGCCGCCCCCGCCCGGCCGCGGCCTCCGCGCCGCGCACTCACCCGTCGCCGACCACCACGCACTTGATGGCCTGCATGGGCGCGGGCCGGGCGGGCGCGGCCGCGAGCCGAGCTGCGGAGAAATGCCCGGCGCCGCAGCGGCCGCGGACCCGAGCCGAGCGCCGAGCCGAGCGGCCGGAGACAGCCGAGCGCCGCCGAGCGCCGGGCGCGGAGACAGCCGAGCGCGGCCGGCGGGGGGCGCGGGGGGCGCGGGCCCGCCCCGAGCCCGGCCCTCGCGGTTCCCGGAGAACTCCGCCAAGAGGAGGGGACACGGCGACCCGCCGCCAGTCCCCCAAGCGCGGGCGAGCTCCCCAGCACCCCCGGGACCCCTGCCACGCGCAGGGGGCAGCGCGGGCCGGGGCCTCCCGCGCCCCACCAGGCTGTGCTGGGGTGGTCTGTGCGCTTGTGCTCCTTCTGGGGAGAGCACGCCCGCGCCCACTCTGCGGGAGGGGCTGCGACCCACCCGCCCTCCGGCCAGGAGCCCGCCGGTGCCGGCGCTGCCCGGCCCCTCCACCGTCCCCACCCGGAGCTCCTGCTCGGGAGGGAAGGACCACCCAGCTGTGCCGCGAGGGTCTTCCTTCCAGGGCTGGGGCAGACGGTGCCCAGGGGGGTTGCAGCGCAGACTGACGTCGGAAAAGGTACCAGCCCAGAATGTATCACAAAGTGTAAAAGTTCTGTATTTCAAGAGACCGGGAGACAGGGGCACTCTGTGCCGGCAGCACTCCCGGTGACACTGTGAAAGGAGCCTGCGTGGTTCCATCGCAGGGGCCGCCGGGCTGGCCGCGGGAAGGGGCTGGCGTGGAGCGGGGGGCAACTCCTCTGGCTTTTCTTCCCCCATGGCTGCTTTTCCTCAAATGCACGTCAGCCGTGTTCCTTGGGACCGGGAGGAAGGGCTCGGGGAGCGCCCAGGGCTGCCTACTCCAGAGAGTGTGGCCGGCAGCCCTGGGCCCACCTAGCCGGGCCCCCCGGTGGTGAGCACCCCACTCACCGATCGGGCTGGGCCCTGATTTTCCAGCTGCAGACCCTGCCTACGCGGCCAGCCCACCCGCCAGGCTGCATCTTAGACAGGGACCCGCCAGGATGGGACACACAGACGTCTGGGAGGTGCTGCTGTCCTGCCCCCCCCAGTCTCCTGCTTCCCTTTACTTCTGGGGGCTCATAGCCCTCAGAGGAGACCCCTGCACGTAAGCCAGGACAGCATTTTGCAGGAAGCTGGCCCTCTGGACCTCCTCCTCCCGGATCCGAGCGATCTCTGCCTCCTTGAGCCGAAGCTTCTCCCGGAGAGAGGCGTTCTCACTCTCCCTGTCCAGCAGCGCCTCCCGGTGGTCACCTGCCATCACTGCAGGACAAGACACTCGGGGTGGAGGCGGCGCCCCCTCACCGCCGGACCTGGGCCCCAGGCGGTCCGGGAGGTCGGCAGAGGGGCCTGGTGGGGCTTGCGCGGCCGCGGTGCGGACCCCGCCCCGCGCTGCAGCCCAGCCGCCGTCGGATCGCCCAGGGAGAAGGGGTCCTGCCGAGCTCAGCTCACCCTTCAGCCGGCGCTCCAGGGCCGCCACCTTCTCTTTCAGCGCCTCCTGGGCCGTCAGCTCTGCCTGCAGGCGGCCGTTCTGTTCCTGCAGCTCCGCCCGTGCCCTGCTCACCTCGGCCACCTTCTCTTGGTCCTTGTTGCTCAGCTCCTGCCAGACGTGGGGGTGAGAGTGCGGCGGGGGGCGGGGGCGGGGGCGGCCCTCAGAGTCCGGGTACCTGCTGCAGCTCCTCCAGGCGCCGCCTCAGGCCTTCCACCTGCAGGCCCAGCTGGCCGGCCCGGGCCTGGGCATCGGCCACCGTCTGCCTCTGCTGCAGACAGGCGCTCTGAGCCTCGTCCCGAGCCTGCGCCAGCAGCCGCAGCTTCTCCTCCAGGTGAGCCAGGCGCTGCTGCTGCAGGCGGGGAGAGGGGCCGATGAGCAATGCAGGGCGGGCCCGAGGCCTGCCCACTGCTTCCCTGCCGGTGGCCCTGAGCTCACAGGGGTGGGAAGGATCGCCACTCCGCTCATTCGCAACGTGGAAACTGCCTCGTGACTCAGGTTGTTACGGATGTACGTTCTGAACAGGCGCAGCTTGAGCTAGGCCATAGTGTCCCACTCTCCCAGGCCCACGATTCTGCCCTCTGGGTCCTGGCTTTGGCCATGCAAACCCCTTCCCCCATCCCAGGGCTGGACGTCAGTGGCTCTTTGTAGGGGGTTGGATGCGATCCTGAACCCATCCTGCTTCGACTCCTAGCTGCCCCTGTCCCCCACCTCCCCCTGCAGAGCCACAAGCTTGGGTCTGGCCTGTGCACTTCGGCCCCTCAGGCCTCGCTCCCTGGCGGGCACTGCAAGCAGCAGGCTCCAGGCTTGCCTGGCTGTGGGCTCACCTCCTCCAGACGGACTTGGTTCTTGGCCTTAATGAGCTCCTCCTCAGCCTGGCCACGCTCGCTGAGAGCCGCCGCCTTCACCCGGCTCAGCTCCTGCACCACAGACAGTGACCCACTAGGCCTGGTCTCCTTGCCTGGCCAGGGACTCCTCCGGCCCCGCCCAGCTTCTGGGCCCGGGGTACCCCTGCACCAGCCTCCCGAGAGCCTCGCTCACTAGGCAGTGTTGTCACGGCCAAGGGATCCCGCGTCCCACCGCATTAAGTCTCTCTGGTCTCAGGGATAATGGTGGGTGGGTCCTGGTGGGGTTCTGAGACCACAGAAGGGGTGCCCCAGGGAAGGGAGGGCCTAGCACCCAACAAGCACATGCTCACCTCCTCCAGGGAAAGCCGCGAGGCCTCCAGCCTCTGCACCCTTTCCTGCATGGCCTTCTCACTCTCTTCCAGGTGACGGGTCATGTGCTCCACCTGCCCAGGTGAGGGGGCAGGAACAGGGCTGGAAGACTAGCTCCCCAGCTCACACCCCCCCCACGGAATCTCCACCCAGTGGCAGGGGTCCTGGGGACACGTCCTTCCCAGAAGGGGCTGCCCCTTATGGCTTTGCAGGAAGCAAGGTGGAGAACACAGCCCGGTGCCACGCCCAGGTGGCCGCTGGTGCTAGGGTCCTTTCTAGAGGCCGGTCAGGAGTTTCTGGGCCCATCACCTGCCAGGGCTGGCAAAGAACTACCAGCCGGCACCGCAAGGCTGTCCGGGGAGCACAGCCCGGGCTGTGCGTTGGGGACACCGCGCCACCCCGGGCAGATGGCAGGGATAGCAGGGGCCGGACGGCGTGATTAACAAGCACCTCCTTGGCTCGAAGTTGCTCCAAGTCCTCCAGGCTCTGCCGGGACCTTTTCCTCTCCAGTTCCAGACGCTCTGGAAGCCCGGGGGCGGGGGGGGGGGAGAGCGTGGGTGGGACTCCCCGGGGGGCCCCGCTCCCTGTCCTCCCCCTCCGGGCCCCTCAGCTGCGGGCCCCGCGTGCGCCCACCCTCGGCCTGGCCGGCCCGCATCCTCAGCTCCGCCGTGGTGTTGGTCAGCTCCTGCCTGGCCAGGAACAGCTGCTCCTGCTGCGATCTCACCTTCCGCTCCAGCTCGTCCACCTGGGAAGCCGGCACCATGGACGGGCAGCTCCAGCCCCGGCCCCCTGCCCTGCGGCCCCCGCCCTGGTCTCCCCAGGGGGCCTGGCCCCGCACCCCCATACCTGGTTTCGCAGAAGCAGGCTCTTCTCGTTGGCAGCAGATAAGTCTCTGAGGAGCTTAGACTCCCGCTCTGCCGCCTCCTGCGGGTGAGACAGGGCACGGGCACCTCTGGTCACCCCCGCCAAGCACCGCCTGCCCACCCACCCACCCTGTGCCTGCCCAGCCCTCCCTGCTCACCTGCTGCTCTAGCCTGTGCTCCTTCGCCTGCCTCTGCGCCAAGCTCTGCTGCTCCTGCTCTGCAGTAGCCAAGAGCTCCCCCAGGCTCTGGGCCTTCTGCTCAGACAGGGCCAGGGCGGCCTCAGCCATCTGCAGCCTGTAAGGAGGGAAAAGCCAGCCCTGCCCCAGCTGCACCTGGAGCCTTACAAAAGCACCACAGTTCTCATTCTTGCCAACCACTTAGTCGCTTCAGCTAGAGCTCACCTCCTCCAAGAAGCCTTCCGGGATTACCAACCAAGCGGTGTACACTGGGGACTAGGGTTCTTGTGTGTGTCACTGTTTTCTGCCCACGGGCACGTCTCTAAAATATTCCAAAGCCACCCCTCCCCCTCCTTGCCCTCCACCCCACTTACTTGGCCTTGAGAGCATTGATGACAGAATGTCTCTCGTTCAGGGCTTCCTGAAGCTGCCCCACACATGCCGCCGACGCCCTGTACGCAGAAAGGAAGGCCCGAGAACCCCCATCTCAGAGCATGGCCAGGCCCTGGGCTCCGGTAGCAGCTGCTGCTCCTCCTGCTCCTACAACGTTCCAGGGGCAGCCGGGGAGGCTCTCAGTGCTGCCCGTAACCCTGCAGCCAGAGTCCTTGGCAAGCACATGCTACCCTCTCGTCGGTGGGCAGGTGACAAGGCTCAGGGGCAGGCACCCCGCCCGCCTGCGCTGTAGCTCAGTAACCTGGGGCCGCGCTCACCTGCTGCTCCGGGCCATCTCTTTTCTCTGCTTCTCGATCGTCTCCATCAAGTCCAGAAACTGGGGACAGAGCCGGCCGGAGCCCCGTCAGGGCCTGGAGCCTGCCTACGGCCCCTGGTCAAGCAGGACGGAGAGCAGACGCCCGCCAAAGCAGCAGGACAGAAAAGCATTCGCCTCGTCCGAGAGGGGAACGGGGCTCCCCCACAGGGGGGCCCCCTGCCCGCCCACCCGGCCGGAGGTCAGACCAAAAGGCTGCCTCTCGGGCCTGAGTGTTGGCCACTCGGAGAAGCCCCAGGGCGCAGGGGAAGAGAAGATGGCCGTGGCATGGGGACCGAGGGGGGCCCTTTTCCACGCAGCTGGAGGGAGGCTCTGCGGTCAGAGGCAGTGTGTGCTCACCTGCCTGGACTTCTCTTCCTGGAGGTGCCGCACCTCCTTGCTGAGCACGTGGGCGCGGGCCTGGTTCTCTCGGGAAGTGGTCTGCCGCTCCTGGTTGTGGTCCACGGCTTGCTCTATGGGAAAGAGCCCAGCGATCCACCGAGGGGGCTGCTCAGCCCTCGGGGTGGCCAGCAGTCAGCCCGGCCCTGCGCCTGGAAGCCAGTCATCGGAGAACCAGCACTGTCCACAGCCTCAGCCCGCGAGTCAGACTGAGCTAGGAGAGGAAGGGCTTCAGCAGGGGTAGGGACGGGGGTAACGGCGGGGCCAGGAGCCGCGGAGGCACCTGTGCAGGGGAGGCCCGCACATGGGGAGGGGCAGGGGAGACGCTCTGCTGCCAGACATGGAGGTTATCCTGGGGCATCTGGGCTCCATCCCCAAGCTCAGAGTCCACTGTACGACTTCTAAGCATTGAATGTCACGCTCAATTCCTGTGTTCTGGAGGGATTCAGGCAGCATTTGGAGAGGAGCCAGACAAAAGCTAGGGGACTAGGAGAAGTTAGTGATGACGACACAGGCCGGGCCGGCCCAGCAGGAGGCCCCGTGCGGGATTCCAGCCCAAGATCAGGCCCTGGGGCAGCTGGCACTGCTGGCAGGACAAGTAGCCACTCGGAGGGCCACCGTGTTCTCCTGGGCTTGGGGCTGAGTTGTTGGGGTCACTGATGGGAGGAGACCACGGAGCCTGGGCGGCACCACACCCACACAGCTCCCACACACAGCCACGAACTCTGGGGTGTGGGGACAGATGCCAAGAAGCCCCTTTCCAGCTGTGGCTGGGCCACCAAGGCATGGGCATGGCCCCCAGGGCAAAACCCCAAGCCACAGTGCCTCCGCTTCTTCATCTGTGCCAGCGGTGACCCCCGGACCTGGCGGGCCCGAGGCGTGGGTGTGCACACGGAGGAGAGCTCAGAGCTGCGGAGGGCAGAGCTCTGCCTGCTCACCACCACCATACCCCTCACCTGCCACCTTCTCCCTCTTCTTCCTGTGTCTGACTTAGGGACACGCCCCCATCCTGAGCCCCCAGCCGCACCTCCGCCCCGCTCCCCCCCCCCCCGCAGTGGCCAGCGGGCCCTGAGCGTGCGTACCCACGGCTCTGAGGATGTCCCCGGGGACGTTATTCCCAGCCAGCTCTAGCCTCCACAGGGCTCTGTTGCGGGGCAGAGAGCTCAGCAGGGCCCGGCCCCCCAGGAGGCCGACGTTATTCCAGCGCAGGTCTGGAAGAAAACCTGCTGTCAGCAGACGGAACGCACCTGGACGGAGCTGGCCCGGCCCGGGGTGCTTTCTTTGGGGAAGGGTCCTCCCTGCAGGAGCCCTGCTCCCGGGAACCTCCCCACAACACCTTCCCGCCCCCCTGCTTCCAGAGGAGGACGACAGCAGCAGGGAGGCTGAGGGAGCGGTGGGCTAGGGCCCCAGACCGCGGGCCTGGCGGAGGAAGCCTCACCCAGCTGCTGGAGGCTGGAGTTGCAGGTCAGGGCCAAGGCCAGCTCCTCTGCGCCCTTGTGGCTGATCTGGTTGTTGCGGAGGTCGAGCTGCCGGAGGGCACCATTACCCCCCAGGGCCCCGCAGAAGGTGGCAAAGGCATCTTCCCACGCGCCCAGGCTGTTCCACTCGAGGGTGAGACTGCAGGAGAGATGGCCATAAGGTGTGTGGCCCCAAGGAGCGCCGTGCTGTCACAGGGGCCAGAGGGGAGGGGCAGGCTTCAGGGTCTCGGGCAGGAAGGCTGGAGCCACTTGCCAACTCCCTACCGACGGATGGGAAACATAGACGACCAGCCCGGAGATGATGCTCTCAGGCTGCAGAATGTGCCCTGAGCCAACCCCAAACCACTCATAGGGGTGGGGGGTGCTGGGGGCCGGCGGAGGGCAGGGGCCCAGACCACGCTTTACCTCTGAATGGACTTGTTCTGTCGGAGGAGTTGCCCCAGAGCCTCAGCGCCCGCAGCTTGGAGGTTATTGCCCTAGGGCAGGAAAAGGCAGGCGGGTTAGTTCCCCATCGTCACAGGCTGGGCTCTAAACGCCACGTCCGCACCCCACAGGGCCCTGGTCAGGCAGCGGATGAGGCCAGGGGGCCTGCTCCCGGCAGAAGGTGCGGCTCCTTTCAGATACTGCTTTCCCGGACTGTAGGGGGGCTCCTGGGCAGGTTGATCGTTCGTGTGAACACTCTGGAACTCACATTCCTGGCCTCCGATCATCACCCACCCACCCCCATCAAGACCATCAGAAATCCGTGTGGAGCCCTGTGTGCCAAGAGTACTTACAGACACCGTTTCTGGCCCCCCCTCCAGATTTTCAGGCTGCCGGGACACTCAGATCTCCCCCACCCGCAGCACCCCCACTCCCGGTCTCAAGTAGTATGACCCCGAGCGCAGACCTGCTCACCTTTAGATCCAGGAACCGCACGACCGTGTTGGCACACAGCCCCTGGAGCAGCAGCGCGGCCCCTGTAAGGGGGTAGGGCTGTCATTCTGTGTCCCTGCGCCCTGCCCTGTGGGCTCCAGCTTGGAGCAGCATCCCAGACTGTCCCAGTGGCCCCCAATGGTCAGGGCTCATGCCAGAAATGAGTTGCCCTGCTCACTGCCAGGTTTGAAACATCTGTAATCTCTGCTAGGCACAGAGCCAGGCTGCTGGGTCTCCGCTAAGTCAGGGGAAGGTAAGGTTTCTCTGTTACAAAGAGAAACTGCCCCCTGCTGCCAGGGACGCTGCTGCTGGCTTTAACTACACACGGTGCAGGACAGAAACCTCACGAAGACGAGGCTCGGTGGGATGGAAGAGCTCGCTGCCAGAGACTGCCGAGGGACGAGGACCATGTGTAGCAAACCAGGGCAAGGCCAGGCCGCCCGCGGGCAAAGGGCTTGAGCCCGGCCCGACTCTGAAGTCGCGAGGGCTGCCCTGGCCCCCGACCGCGCTCCAGTGCCCACCTTCCCCGCTCAGCATGCAGTCACTCAGGATGAGCTCCGTCAGCAGGGCCTCCTTCTGCAGCAGCTTGCCCAAGGCCCTGCAGGTGTCCACGGTCAGGCTCTGGGTGGCCAGGTCCAGCCGGCCCCGTGGCAGCTCCTGCAGTTTCTGCAGGACAGTTTCCTGGGGCTCGGCCCCACTTTCCTTGCACAGCCGGCTGTACGAGAGCCGGAACTCCTCCATGGCACGCTCGGAGAGACGCGCCTCACCATGGGCCAGCCGGGGCTGGCAGGCACAGGGAAGCCGGCTGCAGGCTCCCCTCCCTAAGGGCCTCTCCCGCGGGGGCCTCCGGCGCCGAGCAGCTCAAGGTGGAGCACAGGGACCCCTAGGTCCTCAGCAGCCGCGCAACGAGGGACACACCGAACTGGCTCTCCAGGAGGGAGACCCCATGACGGCGGGGGGTGGGCAGGGGACCGCTCCTGCAGGGAACCGGGGAGGGGGGCGTCCGCCAGGCGGCGCGGATGAGGTGCCCTCGCAGACGGGCCCCCCCGCGGCGGGGCAAGACCCCAGGCCCCCAGCCCGCGCGCTTCGGACCCTCAGTCTCCGTCCGCGGGCGCGCGGCCGCCGCGAAGCCTCGGTATCCAGGAAGAGCAAGGCGCGCCGGGAAGGGCGGGCGCAAACTGCAACTCCCAGGAGGCTTTGCGGGAGGGGGGGGAAAGCGCGCGTTCCTCGCCGCGGACCAATAGGGACGAAGGGGCGGGGACACGCTGCGGGCCCACGGGGGGCGGGGCAGCGGGAGGCGCGCTCCGGGCTGATTGGCTGGAGGAGGGGGCGGGGCTTCGGAGGGCGCGCTTAGGGCGGACGGGCTGGGGGGCTCCCCGGGCTCTGGAGGGCGCGCGCCGGGGCGACTGTCATGGAAGGAACTGGCGGCGGCTTCCGGAAAGTGAGAGGGCCGGCGGGGCGGGCGGCCGGGCTGGGGGCGCCGCGGCCCGGCCCCACGCGGGACTCCGGCTCCCGGAATCGCGCCCTCTGCCCTCCGGGGGTGGGGTCCTGCCGGGGGTCGCCGAGTCGCGAGTCGCCGGGGGTCGAGCAGGCGGCCGGGCTTGCGGCAGGAGGGAGGGGTGTGCCGAAAGCGGGCGGGGGCGGGGGGTGCCCTGGGACAGGACGGCCCGGGCGGCCCGGGACCCCGCAGCGCTTGCTGTCAAGCGGAGGGAGTGGCTGCAGGCGGCTCGCTGGTGGCCACACCGCCTGCAGATTCTCCAGCTTCCCTTTGGCCTGTTGCCTCCCACCGGGCCCCGGGCTTCGCGTCCCACCGGAGCGGGGCTGAAACGGGCCCTGCTGGTCTGTGTTCCATCGTGGGGGGGCGGGGGGAGGGCTCCGCCCGTGTCCTCCTAGGTACTGCACGCTTGCATGCCCTTGACATAGATTAACCTGGTTAGGACATGGGTACAAGTACTCTACTCACTAGTGGAGAAACTGAGGCAGAGCTAGGTTAAACTCAAGCCATTCCACTCCGGAGCCTCAGCGTTTGCTCTGCCCTGGTGAGTGCGGTTCTGGGCGGCTGGGAGGGTATGGAAGGTATGGAGGCCTGCGGGCTGAGTGGCTGCTGCGTGTCACTCTGTGGCTCTGTGCTAGGGTCGGGAGGCACTGAGCCCCTGACATCAGGCAGGTGCGCCAGGAAGGCCCGGGGGCCTTGCTCCAGCAGTCCCTGTGGGAGTTACTGCCTTAGAGAGAGGAGGGGGGTTCTCTGTGGCTCGCCTTCTGCTTCGGTCCCCTCTTCTGCCTTGTCACCCGGGAGGGTGGCTCAGCCCTGGCCCGGAAGTGGTCAGTGACTGAAAAGGGAAGGCCAGTGAGGCCAGGGTGACTTGGCAGAGTGGTGGTCACGCGAATCCCCCCCATTATAATTGCTGGAGAGAGGAGCACCAACAGACCTGGACAGCCCTGAGTCTCCACCCCAAGGGCTCTGGCCCCAGCTGGGGTAATGGTCATTACCCTTGAGCAGGGCTGTCCCAGGTGAGGGTGAGAGGGACAGAGGGGAGCCCAAGGGCCTGCACGCAGCGGGGCAGAGGCAGACTGCGTCCCAGGTCCTGTCCTGCCCTCCGCAGGTGGTTGTTACTGGCCTGTTTCAAGAACCACCACACGCAGCTGCTGCTTGGCTGCAGCGGCCCTGCTGGGGTAGCTCTCCCCCAGGGGTGCAGGAGCAGGTGGGGCGGCAGAGCCGCGGGGCCCTTCCCCAGCACCTTCTCGGTAAGCAGCAGCAGGACCAGCAGGGGGCGCCAAGCTCTCACGGTCACTGCTGGGAGGGCGAGGCTGCGTCTGAGTGACCGTGGCAAGTTCTTACCCTCCTGCGCCTGGGCCCCATGGCCCCCACTCCCTCCCCTGCCCCTCTGCTCCGCCGAGCTGCACCGGGTGAGGCAGCGAAACCTGCCGTGGCTAGAGCTGGAGGCGTGGCCAGTCCCCAGCTCACCTTCCCTGCTCCTGCCTCCCCACTGGGCCTGCTGGCTCCTCGCTCACGGCCTCTTCTGGCTGGAGCCTGCCCTCCGCAACGTCCCTTGGTCTAGCCCACAAGTCCTCATCATCCTTCAGCCTTCTGGAAAGCTCTTCGCTCCAGCCACCCGCCCAGCCGCTGTGCTTGGGGGCCTCATGCGTGTCCCTCCCTCAGCATGTTCCAAGCTGAGCTCCTGGCCCCCAGAATCTCTTCCACCCACAGCCCCCAGCTCTGCAGAGTGGTGCCGTCCTTTAGGGGTCTCAGCCCCCCACCTTGAGGAGTCTCGGCTTGGCCCCACCCTTGTCCTTCTGGAGGCCCTGGAGACGTGCTCCGGCTCTGCCCACCCTCCTCCCGCATTCACCCTGAGCGCCTATCGCCGGAGCAGCCCAGCCTCCGCTCAGCTCTGGGCTCCCCACCGTGGCCATCCCAGGCCCCCGTGGGGCAGACTGCAGCGAGGGACCTCAGAGGGAGCTGACCTGGCGCCTAGAGCAGAGTCTGGCACAAGCTAGGCCGTGCTGGTGGTGTGGACACACCTGCCAAGGGGCCCACTTGGGGAGAGCACCTCAGCCCCGGGGGCGGGGGTGCGAGACCGCCCTGGAGCCTATGAGGATTGGAGCCGAGAGCAGTGAGTGGGCACCGAGGCTCCCCCACTTGTCCCCTGCCTGTGTCTGTCTTGTGATCCTCCTGGAAGCATCGGGGGCCCCTCACTGCTCAGTCCCCCAACCCGGGAGACGGCCTCTCCAGCATCCAGAACTCAGCGCCCAGGGGGTCTGTGGCAGGCGGAGGGGGGCGGGCCACTGACCCCTCTGCCCCCTCTCTGCCCCCGCCCCCCCAGGACCTGGTGAGCAAGCTGCTGCAGCTGCACTTCACGGACAGCAAGACCAAAGGTTCGTGGACCCCAGCTGGTGGGCAGGGCCAGACTGGGGAGCTGCCAGGCACCCAGCTCCAGGGGGGCCGAGGCCTCGGGGAGGGCAGGCCGCGCAGGTCCTGTAACTCGCCCCCCTCCACCTTGCAGTGGGCGGGGACGCGCTGCGGCTCATGGCGGAGCTGCTGACAATCTTCGTTGTCGGTGAGCCAGGGGGCCCCAGCAGGCCAGTCCCGACACTGTCCCCTTGTGTTTTCTCGGCGGGGGGGACCCCCACCCACCTCTGACCCCTCCTCCCAGCAGCACTTAAGCTCTGTGTCCACTAGCTCGGGGTTCTGAGCTGCCAGCCCCCACCCCACCCCCGACCTCTCCCCCTCACCGTCCTCCCGTGTGGTGGCAGAAGCGGCCGTCCGCAGTGTCCGGCAGGCCCAGGCAGAGGACCTGGCTCTCGTGGACGTGGACCAGCTAGAGAAGGTGCTGCCTCAGCTGGTAGGTGGGCCCAGTGTCCCATCCTGTGACCCGCCCTCTCGGGAGCAGGGCTGGGACCCGTGGGTTCTGAGTGCTGCTCTCCCCACAGCTCCTGGACTTCTAGGGCCCGCCACCCCCACTGCGGCCCACTATCTGAGCCGAGGCCAGGCCCCGCACCCACATTTCTGTGGCCTCTGGCTTCAGACGGGGAAGGAGCTGCTGATGCCTGAGATCCCCCCCAGCCCCCGAGACTGAGCCAGGTCTTGGCAAATACGCCCCCTCCTCCTGGTGTCCTCTCTGTCCTGCCGCTGACCGCCTGGACACAGCAGACGGCGGCGTCGAGGGGACCTGGGGGCGCAGGTGCCTTCCGCTTACACCCACAGGTGCGAGAGAAGGCAGGAGCCGCGAAGCAGCGGGGCCCACGCCCGAGCAGGGGGCCTGTGCGCCGTCTGCAGATAAGGCAGCTGCGCACGGGCCTGCCGCCCGGCCATCAAAGCTCTCGTGCAACCCTGTAGCCGTTCCCTACCCCCCAGAAGATGCCTCCGTGAGCTATAGATTTGTCCTCACAAGGCATCGTCAATAAATCAAAGCTGCGTCTCAGGCACGCCTCCCTGTTGCCGTCAATCACCCAAAGTCAAGTCGCTTCCAAGCCTCCCGGGTTGCCTCCGTCCACGCGGCTCGGAGGAGGGCCAACACCGGACCACGTGTGTGAGCGCCCCGCCGAGGACCACAGCGGGGCCCGTGAGGGCCGCCCGCACGCGTGTGGCTGCTCGCTGGGAGCACGGAACGGCACTTCTGCCACGGGGTGCAAGGCTGTGCAGCTGCCATTGGCCCGGGAATGTCGCTGTGGGCCGCGCCTGCGGGTGGAGGCCAGCTGCTGGGCCCCTGGGGCCGCACGGGACCGGTCAGGAGCTCGGTCCGGGTGCTACGGCTGCCCCTAGAAGCGCGGGGGCCTCTGCCCCGCAACACCCACCTCGCCTGAGCTCCGACACCCACCCAGTGTCTGCAGCCAGGACACAGCGGGGCAGGAAGTCCCCTGGGGACGGACAACGGCCACACCACCCACCACAGGGATCGGGAGGGGCAGCCTCGCCCACACCTGAGCAGGGCACGGGCTGGGGGGCAAGCCTGCCCTCCCGGGTTTAGCGCTGCTGGCTCCTTCCCGCACCCCTTCCCACGCCGGCCCCCCCAGCTCTCCTCTCCCGCCCCTCTCCTCGGGGAGTCTCGGGGCTTCAAAGTGCTGGGAGCATGTGGAAGCGATTAGACCTGAGGGGAAGGCTGGCAAGAATCCGCACCCCACAGCCACTGAAAAGTGCGCTCAGAACGGGGGGTGCGGGGGCACCAGCCTGCCCTCCCCAAGTCCTCCCAGTCCCTCCGGCCCTGGTGCCCTGGGCTAGGGCGGCCCTGCCTGCACGCAGCCCGGCCATTAGCGCCTGGGCCTTTCTTGCACTCGGGTAATTCCTGGTGTCAATTAGGTGAAGTTAGCAGCTCAGGGAGGACACCTGTGCCTTTGTTCCCAAGCACGAGATCCCAGCACGCGGCACCATCCAGACCAGAGGCAGGACCAATGGGCCAGGGGACAGCGGGGCCACAAGAGGGTCTTGAGAGCAGCTCACGCCTTTATTCCCGCTCAGGGTGGGGAGGGGTCCCACGGCCGGCATACGGGGCACGTCCGGGCTGGCGGTGCTCACCTCTTGCCGGCTGCAATGCGAGCACCAGGGTGACCGCAGGGTCCCCGGGAGGCAGCCCCTCGCCCCCCGCGGCGCCCCTGCTACGGTACCTGGCAGCTTCAGCCACTTGGGGACCTTCCCCAGATCCCTCCTGACTGGCTGGGCTGCTCCGCGGCTGGGCTCAGGGAGCCCCACTGCTCCTGCCTCGGCCGCTGGCTCCAACTCGAGGGACGCAGGGTCGGGGGCTGGCACCAGGGCTGGGGTTCCAGCAGCCCGGGACATGCACCTGCGGGCAGAAGGCAGGGGTACAGGAAGGCTGGCGTGCTAGGGCTGGGCCTCTCCGTTCCCCGCTGCGGGCACTCACCTGGCCACCAGCATGTCAGCCGCAGATGGGGACACTGTGTGTTCCAGCAGCCGAGGCTCCAGGAAGAGGCCTGCGGGACACCGAGCCCAGCCTCAGGCCATGGAGACGGCCCTTGCCCACCGCTGCTCTGCTCTGGAAGGGGGCGGGGCCCGGGCGGGTGGCCGTCCTCGGAATAGGGTATTGGGCACAGATTCCCTCCCAGACTGGAAGGAAGTCCCCTACCCCGGGACATATGGTGAGCCAGGACACTGCGCCCAGGGCCGACCAGCCATGGTGGGCAAAGAGAGGGACCCCCACCCACCGGTCGGTTCCTCCGCTCCGAAGTGCACGAGGGCCGCAGGGAAGAGATTTGCCTGCAGGGAGAACGGGAGGCAGCTCAGGGCACCAGGCGGGCACGGTGCGTAGGCAGAGAGGCCACAGAGGATGGGCAGGGTGGGCTGCACCCCTCTTTCGTGGTGGCCTCTTGGGCCACGTGTGACGCTCAGGGCACGCACCAGGACCAGCGCTCCGCTGAGGGCCACAGCCCGAGCCGGGTCCCCCCAGCAAGGTCAGTCCAGCTAGAGCAGCCTGCCCTCCGGCACCAACCCCAGTGGCGGCCAGGCCGGCCGGGAGACCACAGGGGTCCCTCCAGGAGCCAGC
The DNA here is from genome assembly GCA_028534135.1 of Potos flavus. Lineage (NCBI taxonomy): Eukaryota > Metazoa > Chordata > Mammalia > Carnivora > Procyonidae > Potos > Potos flavus. The sequence goes on from CM052891.1 coordinate 753,259, forward strand.
CCCCAGCGCCACACGACACAAAGCTCTCGGAACGTGTGCACGCTGCTTTCTAACGAGCTCCTCTCCCGCCCACCCGGTTCCTGGGGGGACCAGGCCTGGAAGCCCCTACCCTCAGCAGAAACCGCAGAGGAGATGAAGGGGTACGCAGAGAACGTGGGGGGGGGTGGAGGAGGACACCGGGCAGGGCGGATCAAAGAACAGAGCGCAGGGGTCTGCGGCCGCGGCCACACGGGCTGCCTCTGGCTCAGAGGAAGCGCCCAGACCTGCGGACAGCAGGGACCCTCGGCTGGGGAGTGGGGGGCTCCTGGAGCCAAGGGGCTTTGAGAGTCCTGGGCAGGGAGGTGCTACCCAGGTCGGCTACCTCTGAGAGTTCGCTACCCAAGGCCCCCAAGGTCCACGCTGGAGTTCCCGACCACGCTGCAGGTAGTGACCCAGGAGGAAGAGCCAGGAACGGGCGGTGAGAAGCCCCGTCCACAGGGAGGGCCCTGCTGCTGGGGGGCCGGGAGCCGCCTCTCCTGAGTGTCCTTCCCTGGGGGGAGTGGTGCCCAGTTCCTGCTCAGGCGTGGGTCAAGGACGGCGTGCCCCTGGGGCCCAGCAGGGGGCTAGACTCAAGGCTGCAGGCAGGGGGCCCCAGAGACCACCACTCGAGTCTGCCCCTGAGGGCAACCGTGGCCGCAAGCCCTAAAGCTGGGCAGAGGATCCTTGTCCTCCGCCCTCAGTGAAGGGGGCAGCCACCAGGTGAGCCCTTCTCCTCTGCTCTCTTAGACGAAGCTTCCAAGGCCAAGCCTAGAACCAAGGCCGAGACCGGGGCAGATCGGAAAACCCACACCCCGTCCCGACACCCCGGATCAAAGTCTTGTTCAGAGGCACTGCAGGCACCAGGGCCCTGGGGGCACCAGGAGACAGGGAGCAGGAGGGGGGCACAGGGACCGCAGTGTCCAACAGTCCCCGGGAGCCAGCTCGGCTGACCTCCCGGCTCCACGGCCACTCTCCGCAAGTACGAGAATGTTCCGCCTGGCAGGGCAGCCTCGGGGCTGCAGGACTTCAAGTCTCAAAGGGCCCCTCTCACCAGCCAGGAGCCCTCTGGGGCCCCTGGGGCACCTTCCGTGGACCCCGACCTCCCACCAGAACTACCCCACTCGCTTGCTGGTGTCTTTGGGGTTCCAGCCGAACAAGGGGTGAGCAGACAGCACGGCAGGCCGCCGTCCCTCACGCCTACCCCAGGCTCTCGCTGGCTGGGGCTCAGGACCGGCCCCCGGCAGCCTCCCTCCCGGGCGGCCAGCAGCCAGAGCGCAGCCCTGCCAGGGACATGAAAGCCGGCGGCTTCGGCGCCCACGCCTGCTCCCCCACGCGAGGGGGGGGCTTCCTCCCCCGAGCCCTGCTCTCTGATGGCGGGCGGGCGGGGGCGCCACCCGCGCGGAGGCCCCCGCAGCTCCAGGCGGAGCTGACAGATGAAAGGAGACAGCTGCTGCTGGCTGGGGGCAGAGTGTCACCAGGAATCAGGCCGCTGGGGCAGGAGGACAGGCAGCACCCCAGGGCTCCTCGTCGGGGCGGGGCTGGGCGCCGGTCCCCCTCCATCCCACAGCATCTCCTAAATTCAATGTTTATCAACAGGCTGACCAGTGAGGAAGGGAGGGAAGGAGTCTGGGCGGGATGGAGGAAGAGGCCCAGCGCCTCTGGGGCTCCCAGGAGCTGAGAAGGGGGAACTCAGGGGTGGGGGCCAGCGCCCTGCTCCCGCCCCCCCCGACTCCTTTCCTTGGTGAGCTTCCACCTCTGCGAGGTCTTGCCCTAAGTCCCCCACGATGGTGGCAGCCCCAGGCAGGAGGCAGATCCCCTCGCCCCAGCTCAGACCTCAGCAGGGCCTGCCAGCCACTTAACGAGACCCGGCCTCTGGTACTAATTAAAATATCTGAGAAGACTTTGAAGAGGAAACCATTAGGCCAGAGGGCTGGGGAGGCCCCAGGCGACCCTCCCGGGGCAAAGGGACAGGATAGTCCTCCTGGCTCTGGAAGGCAGCCCCAGGGCAGGGGAGCACATGGAGGCTCCTGGCCTCACCTTCAGGAGCCCTGGGGGCTGCAGGGAGGGTCGGGCAGAAGCAGACACTGGTGGGGAGGGTGCAGCACGCATTTCCGGCAGAGGCCTCGGGGTTCGGGCGGGGGGGGGGGGGGGGGGGGG
>CM052891.1:755933-772735 GCA_028534135.1 Potos flavus
GGAGACAGGCAGAGGGAGAAGCAGACCCCACACTGAGCAGGGAGCCTGACGTGGGGCTTGACCTCAAGACCTCAGGATCATGATGTGAGCCAAAGGCAGACGCTTCACCGATGGAGCCACCCAGGCGTTCCTACAAACAAAATCTTAAAAAAAAAAAAAAATTAAGAGTCATGCCCCAGATATATTAAGGCCCTGGAGTACGTGATGCCCTTGTGTATCCTCGGGGTACACAAGCACACACAACCCTACAAAGCAGGCGGGGTACAAGGCCCGGTGGGATTCAAAGAGGAGTTCCTGGGGGCAGGCAGCGGGGGCCGCAGGAGCCCTTCTGCCCCTGGCTTCGGGGGCCTCCGCCGATGGCCTTCATCAGGCGGTGGCACTGAGTTCCCACAAAGACCGGGCGGCGGCCGCCTGTCCCTCGCTGCTCGCTCTGCCAGCTCACCTGAGTCCCACCGACACCTGCTCCAGGACTCGGAGCAGAAATGGGATCCCTCCGGTGTCCCTTCTTCCCCTCGGTTGCCTCTTTCTCTGGGAATTTTGATGAGCAGAGAGAAGTCCTCACAGAAGGGGCAGGGGCAGACTCGGGCTCAAGGGCACGGAGTCCCAGACAGGTGCGGGAGGGTACGTCAACTATTGCACCGATGTTTACGGTGCAGTCCCGCGAGCTGCCCCAGGGCTCGTCACTAACGTGAGGTCTGGGGGCGGTGGGTGAAGACACCCCACGGCCCTCGCAGGACCTCGGAGGTGGCCTTGGCCAGACCTCACTTTGAATCCTGGACGAGGCTGTCGGGGGCTCTGTGAACGCGGCCTGGGCTGCCCGGCAGGGCCGAGGTGGGCCCGGCAATGACGCGAGGGAACGCGCGCAGTGCCCGCCGTGCAGCCTCGGAAGCGCCTCGAGGACCCTCTCCGCGATGCACGGGGGCCTCAGGGCCGCGGGTCAGGGAAGCGGGAGACGGGCCCCCGGAGCCCCCCGCCTCACGGCCCGGAGCGTGGCCCGCCGCGGAGCGCGCGCCCGGGCCAGTCCCGCCGGACCCCGCTACGGCCGCGCGCGGGGTCCCGCCGACGGCTCCGGGCGCGCAGGCGCAGTGCGGACGCGCCCCGCCGCCGCCGCGCCTTCCCCTTTAAGCCGCGGCCGGCCGCGTCGCCGCTTCATGAATGGAGCCCACGTGACCAAACATCATGTGACGTCTGTGGAGCGGCGGCGGCGGCGGCGGAGGCGGCGGATCCCGAGCCTGGTCCGGCCCGGCCTTCCCAGCGCGCTCGGCCCGGCCCGCGCAGGCGGCGAGCCCCCACCCCGGGCCCGGAGCCCCCGCGCGGCCTCGCAGCGCCCGCCCGCCCGCCCCGGCCTCGGCCCGCCCGGGCCCGCAGTGTGGTGGGTGAGTGCGGCGGCGGGCCGGCCGGGGCGGCGGGCGGCCGGGGGGCTCCGGGACGTCGGGGCGGGCGGGGCCGCGGCTCCAACTGGCGGGCCGCGGGCGGTGCGGGCCGCGCGCTCCTGGCTTCGGGCTTGCCCCGCGCCCTCCTGGCGGCCCGTGCCTCGGTTTCCCCGCGCGTCAGCAGCAGCTCTGGCCCTTGCGCCGGGGGTGCTGGGGGTGGGTCGCGGGGGACGGAGGAGGGCGGGGCGGGGCGTACGCGGGGCTCGCTCGGCGGAGCCCGGGGCATCCTGGTGGGAGGGGCGGCCGCGGTGGCGGGAGGAAAGGGTGGGGTCGAGCGGGGCGCCTAGGGCTCCGCGGAAGAGCCGGGGGGGGGGGGGGGCCGGTTCTAGCTGCTGATTCATCAGGTGTCTGTGTTCCCCTCCCCGGGCGCAGGGGTCCTCGGCGGGCCCGGGGGAGGGGGCGGCACGTGGCGGGGCCGGGAAGACCCTGCTCGCGCCGGCTTCGCTCCGTCACACGCGTGCCAGAGCCCAGAGGGAGACTTGCTGAGTCATCAGCATGAGGTCACTCGATGCTCATTCTGATGTCTGGGGGTGGGGGGCGGATTTGAGCTGGGGCCCGGGGTCTGAAAGGCCGAGAGAGTAGGAGGGAAACTGGGGAAGGGGCCAGGCCCAGGGGCTGGGGCACCGGTTCAAGTTAGGGCCGGTATGCGAGTGGAAGGCAGGGTGGGTGAGGAGAAGGTGGAGGGGCCTTGGTGCAGGTGCTTTTTCCGGGCCGAATGTGAAGCCGCTGGCCTGTCCGGCCCCTCCCAGGCGCGCTCTTCTTGGGCGGCCGGTCCCTGACCAGCGTCTGGGACAGCTCCCCAAACTGGGAAATAGTTCTCTGAGTGAGAGGAGGGGAGGAGCTTAGGGGGGCAGTGCTTGCCAGGCTGGGAAGCAGGCTTTCCCTGCGACCGGTCTGGTTGGCTAGGCTGGGCAGCCCCTGGGCGGGCAAGAGAGAGAGACACCCTGGCCGGAGAGGGAGTCCGTGGGAGACAGAGGGGTGCCTGCACTCCAGTCCCGGAGGAAGGTGGACGGGGCGGGGGAAGCAGGTGCAGCCCTACCAGGAAACTGCCAATGAGAGGAAGCAGCAGGACTTTGACATCTGGGGAGTGAGGTGTCTGGTGAGCAGACCCTGCCCCTGTCACTGCCTGGCCCTGGGGTGGGGGCGAAGCAGCAGGTGGTGGCGGTGGCCTACGGGGCACAGCCAGTGGGCTGGTGTGGAAGGCGCAGAGCGGAAGAAGGCACTTCCCGACCATGCAGTTGTCCCCCTGGAGGTTGGGGCTGTGTGCCGTGTGGGTGTTAGCAAAGATTGTGGCCCTCCCCGGTGGCTGTTGGGCCCCTTAGGGGTGACAGCCTGAGGCTGGCGTGGCCTGAGCTACCTCTCCTGAATGTGCGGGTGGTTCTTGGCCTCCAGGGCTCAGGGCGTTTTGTCTCGAGCAGAGCCGACCATTGTTGCCTAGGGGTTCGTGGCTGGGTTGGGCTGGCCTTGTGGTTGGTCTTCAGGGTTGCCATGCCCCCCCCCCCCCCCCCCGCGCGCGCACACACACAGGCGTGCACACACACGCACTCGCACACACACTTAGCCCTGGGCTTATACGTGCCAGATGCTGAGCATTTCAGCTGATCTTCGGGTCGAATTTTATACCTGAGCAGAGTGCAGATTCCTGAAGTGGGTGCTTTAAGTCTTCTCGTTTATTCTTGGGTGGAAATTAAGTTTTTGACTTTTTTCCAGAATGGCTTGCAGTGGTGGAGGGCTTTTGGAGGAGGGTTTCTGAAGGGCGGGGTGGAAGGAAGGCCAGGCTGGGTTGGGGCCAGGCTGTTGGGGAGGCTTGGCCACTGGAGTTTGCAGGCCAGGGGCAGGAGCAGGGGCTGGCTGGCTTGCCTCTTGCCAAGCGTCCACATCTGGAGTCTGGGCCCAGGTACAGGGGATGGAGCTGTCGAAACCAATTTTTCCTTCCCAGCTGGCTGTCCGCCTGAGCGGGTAGCCCGGGACACTGTGCCTTCTCTACAAGTGTGGCTGAGCCTTCCCTTCCTCAGGAAGCCGAGCGGGGAAGGATCCCTGGGCCCCGGCCCTGGACCCGTCTTTGGGACGGGGAGAAGAGGAAGCCTTTCCTTAATCCAGCCTCCTGGATACCCTCCTTCTGGCTTCCCGAGGTGCCCTGAGCTGTCTCCCACAGTCCCTCCCCAAAGGCTGTCACCGTCATATCCGTGCGCGTTCCCTGGTGGGCAGAGGCTGAAGGCCTGGCTTGGCCGAGCCCTGCCTCTCCCCCACGGCGGGCACACGCCCGCTACACCTTTGATTAGGAGGCGAGTGGCTGCACTTGTGCTGAGTTCAGGCCTTCTGCGGAGGGTGAAATCTGTCGAGGAGGCACTTTTCAGCTCCCAGCCGCCACGCTCGGCACTTTTCTGTGTGATCTCTTCAGGAAGCCACCGTTGTGCTCAGCATTCGGGGGCGGAGGGAGGATGGCTGCTGGGAAGAGCCGGTGCCAGGGCTTCTCCTTTGGGCTGACAACGGAAGGACCCCGGGGGTGTCCCTGCACCCCAACTCAGACTCGAGGCTGAGGGAGCCCCTGCAGCTCGGCCATGAGGTCCTGGCCCCCAGGGTGGGCTTGGGGCCCTGAGGACCTTCTGACCTCCAGCTGCTGTCTTCTCCGCCCGGTGCTCTGGGGCATCCAGGGGGCTGCAGCCTCAGGCCCAGCCGGACAGCCCTGGGTGAGGCCCCTCCCGTGGCAAGGCGGGGGGAAGGGGCGGCTCTGCCCTGGAGCCCCCGTGCGCCTCCACCTCCCTAGGTCGTGCTTTACCTCCCCAGCAAGGGTCACAAGGCCCCCCCCAGCCCGGAACTGTGTGCCGTGCTCATGACCTCCTGCAGCAGGGAGGCCGGGCTCCCTCTTTCCCTCCAGCCTGACCTGGAAAGCAGGGGGCTGAGAGGGAGTGGCCTTGCCTGAGGCTTTGGTGGGGGCAGGCTGAGCCGAATTGCAGGGTTAGGGGCACAGAAATGTCCTTGGCAGGGCTCGAGGAAGCAGACAGTGAGGGCCCGGTGAGGGAAGGGCAACTGAGGGGGTGCGAGGGGGCCCTTTGGTCCACCCCTCCCCCAGGCCCTTGTGTTGTTCCCTGCGCTGTGGGCAGTGACCCCCGGTGGGGGGCCGAGGAGGCCCCCTCTTAGGAAAGAGCGTGGCTGGGGTGGGGCAGGGGCACCAGATGCCGCAATCCAAAGCCACAGGAAGGTTGCTCCATCAGCAGCGGAGGTGGGCTGAGCCCGGCCTCTGCTGGGGTGCCCGCCACCTGGGGGGTCGGCTCCCACCAATGCTGGAAACAGTTGAGGTCTTCAGGCTGAAACGTCTGTGGGAGAATCAGGACTGTCCTGCATCCTGCTCTTGGCCTGAGTCCCCACCGGCCCCCTAAGCCTTCTCGGGGACAGGGCCCGTTAAGGGGAGGTGGCGCTAGGAGGTAGGGGCCCGGAGTACACAGGCGCAGGGTCACTGGCCCCAGCCCTCACCTGCTGTTGGCCAGGCCGGCGTTGTGGCCCGAGCTGTGCTCTGCTTAGGCTGCGGGTCCCCTGGGGCTGTGTTGGCTGGCAGCCTTGGGGAGCGCCAGGCCGGGCTGGTGAGGGAGCGGGAGCGGGAGCGATGTGCTGAGTCAGCGTGACTCGCCAGGAACAGCCATGCTCTGGGGCGCACACTGGGGTTATTTTTAAAGCTCCCGGTTTCCTCCTAGGCTGGCCCTTCCTGCATCCCTCTCATCTCTTCCCAAGGCCCTTTTCTGGTCTCTGCCTTTCCGAGAGCCCTTCCGCTCCCATTCCCCCATCAGACCCACTGGGTTCCCTAGGGACAGGGTGGCCAGGGAGCAGCCTAGCCAGAGGCTGGCAGCTGGTCCTCGGCCGGGGTTGGGACTGGTGAGGTGAGAGGCGAGGCTGGGGGCTGGGCCCCTTCCCCAGGCTCTGGGCCGCCTGGAGAGGGAGCGGGGAGTGGTCTCCCGGGTCCTGACCTCCGCTCCCTGTCTCGCAGAGTGCCTGCTTGCCGTGCCCCCGGGTTATGACGACCCCCAGTAAAGGAAACAAGGCCTTGAAGGTGAGCGGACAGCGGGCGGCGTCCGGAGCGGGGGTGACGCCGGGGTGGCCGGTCCCCGCGGAGCTCGGCCTCACGCACCGCCCCGCCCACAGGTGAAGCGGGAGCCGGGCGAGAATGGCACCAGCCTGACGGACGAGGAGCTGGTGAGCATGTCGGTGCGGGAGCTGAACCAGCACCTGCGGGGCCTGTCCAAGGAGGAGATCATCCAGCTGAAGCAGCGGCGGCGCACGCTCAAGAACCGCGGCTACGCGGCCAGCTGCCGCGTCAAGCGGGTCACGCAGAAGGAGGAGCTGGAGAAGCAGAAGGCGGAGCTGCAGCAGGAGGTGGAGAAGCTGGCCTCCGAGAACGCGAGCATGAAGCTGGAGCTCGACGCGCTGCGCTCCAAGTACGAGGCCCTGCAGAACTTCGCCAGGACCGTGGCCCGCAGCCCCGTGGCGCCGGCCCGGGGCCCCCTCGCTGCCGGCTTGGGGCCCCTCGTCCCTGGCAAGGTGGCCGCCACCAGCGTCATCACGATAGTAAAGTCCAAGACGGACGCCCGGTCGTAGGGATGCGCGCTTGCCCGGGCGGGTCTGCAAGGGGCCATTAGGCGCATGGCGAGTTTGGCAGCCCTGTCCCCTTCTTTCTCCTCTCCTCTTCTTCCTCTCCTGCCTCCTCCCTTCCCTGCAAAGCACAACCCGCACCCCAGGGGCGCCGGGCTGAGCCCCTTTGATCTCGTCGTTGTCATCGTGTGTTTTGTACGTTGGGATTGGTCAGTTCGGTGGTGACGTGGGGTTGCCCCAGTCCCCTTTGTACCAAGGCCGTGCAGGCTGGGCGTCCAGAGTCGGCCCTGTGGGAACAGAGAAAGATCGAACGAGTGATCCGGGGCTCGTGTGTTAGAGCAGGGAGGGCCCCAGGGCAGGAGAGGCTGCCGTCCGCTCCCGGGTGGCCCGTGGGCCCTGACAGCTGCTGGCTGGCCGGGGGCCGTGATTCACTCTCAGTGTAGCCCACAGGCACAGATGGGCTCTGCTCCTAGGAGTCGCGTGTCCCCGAGGGCCCTGGATGGGCGGGCCACCAGCCCAGGCGCTACGGGCGCTGGGAGGGACGGGGCGCTCCGGGGCTTTGCGCCAGGGGCCTGACGCGTTGCACTGAACGAGACCAAGTCACTGGCTGTGAGCGTACGTGAAGGGTGTGTCCCGTGTCCTGCGATGGGTCCCGTGTCACTGTTTACATGACCTGTTTGTGTGGTTACATAGCCCTTTATTTAAAAGAGAGGAGTTCCTTTTACGAAGTTATTAAATTATATGTTTAAAAGCTAAAGAAAAAAGAGCTGCAGAGTATTTATAAAACTGTCTTTTTAAAAAAAAAAAAAAAACAAGCAAGAACATTTGACCGTATATATGGACAAGGAAGGAAGGTATAATAGAAACTTTGCTAGTTTAACAAAAGAAAAAAGCAAACAAAAAAAAATCCCTTTCTTGTAAACTTATGGACAAGTCTTTGTGGCTGTTGGAGTTTAGTTTTTATATACACAGAGTTATCAGACGTTATTTATAAAACTTAGTTTTAAAAAAGACAAAAAAAAAAAAAAAAAGCCAAGCCGTGAGCGACCACAAGGCGCGTCCTGGCATCCTCTTTGCTATCTCTTTTGCAATTGTACCGAAAGTGACTTACTCCTTTGCCCTTCCTGCTTCCGTCTCTTGCCGGTGCCGTGGTGTCGTCTGTGCCTGGTGAGGTCTTGTGCCGCGTCACGTGCTGGTGCTTCTGGTGACCTTTGACCTGTGGGTGTCACTTCTTGTGTCTGTTAATCCTGTGTTTGTTTTTTGGATTTGGTTGTGTTCTTGCTTCTGCTGGCTTGCTGGGCCTGGACGGGGGTCCCGGGCAGCTCCTGCTCCGGCAGCCTTGGGGGTCTGCCCACCAGCCCCGCCCCTTCTGCCTCGGTGCCTGACCTGGGCCCCCTAGGGACCAGACACGGGGCTCTGCCGCTCTCACCCCGCACAGCCTCAGCTTCGCGTGTCTGTGTAAGACTTGGGCTAACCCGGTGGCAGGGTAGGTGAAACGAGGGGCCGTCCCAAGCGCCCCCCCCCCCACTGCTTCCACGCCCACCGCCGCTGGCCGTGGCTGGCGGGTTTCCAGGGACCACGGAGTCACGAGGTGCCCCCAGGTGTCTTCCTTTTGGCCTCCAGTCAGCGCGCGTGGGCTCTGGCCGCCGACCCCAGCTGTGTTCCTGTAGGCGTCCCGTGGGCCTCGCCAGGGGATCCCCGGGGCGCACGTGGGAGTCTCCAGGCCTGCTGCCTGCCCAGCCCAGCAGTGCTTCCGCGCCGTGAACGATGCTGCCCAGGCGAAGCCAGGTGGTTTGGGGCTCGTCGGGGGTGGCCCCTTCTCCCTGCCCGCGGGCCGAGGCGGGGGGTTCCCCGGCGGTGCCAGACAAGGGCTGTAGTCTGCGGGGGGGCCACGCTCCAGCCCTGGGCCTTGAGCCTTCTTTCACCTCCTTTGGGATCTGTGTCTTCCAGGGACGCGCTGCTCAGCTCGGGGAGGCGCTGGTCTCCGGGGCTGAGCCCCCCTCCCCAGGACCCCCTGCAGAGGCAGCTAGTCTTCCAGACCGGGCTTCGGAAGCCCCTCCTGGCCCCGGGACGGGAGCTGCCTGCGGTGCTGGCCCTGTCTCTGGCCACATGAGCCGCGGCTTCTCTGGGGGCCCGGAGCCCTATAAAGCACAGACGTGTGGGCAGGTGGAAAGACGCTCCCTGCGGCCTGGTGGGGTGTAACTTCGTGGGCGGCGCGGTTTTCGTCCCCGAGTCTGACCCAGGGAGCCTGTGGGGTAGGACCGGGGACGTGCTGTCCTGTCGATGGGCTTCTCGTGGCCCTGGAGGCCCCGTCCTTCCCGCTCGGGCCGGGCCGGCCTGCAGTGGAGATTTTTACTGTTGACGCTCAATACTTAGCGGCTTCTTGCCCCCCCGACATCTGGCTTTGCCTGCCTAGGGGTCTAGACGAAAGTTGTTGGTGTTTGTTGTATCAGGAGTGAGTTGGAATCGCATGATAAAAATCCCTGAAGAGGGGGAGAAGCCCGTGCCCTCCATGTCCATTTACGGTCCCGGCATTGGCGCTGGCTGGGAGGTGGCCGGCCATCTGCCAGGCTGGAGACCTGGAGAGCAGAGGAAGGAGGCAGGTTTGGAAGGTGAGAGGTGAGTTGGAGGGTGGGCACAGGTAGAAGAGAAAGTGCAGGTCTGGTTTAGGTAATAGAAGCAGCTTCTGGAGTGAGTGAGGCCGTGCTTCCTTTCACGGTTTTTGGATTTGAAGCAACTGTTCCTTGGGTCTGGGGGAACGTCCCGTTCCCATCAAGCCGGCCCCGTGGGGCCACTCTGCACTCTGCCCCTTTCCCCCTTCACCTTGGTTTCTTGACAGTAGAGCCTGTGTCTACACGTGGCTGGTTTGGTGTCTTTCTGATTCTTGTTAATTCAGTTTTCCTGCTGTGAGGGTGTTGTGTTCTTTTTCTCCTCGACTTTTCTGACACAGCGAATCGAGGGCTTTGGCCGAAGCCAAGACTCCCAAACTTGTCCGCTAAGTAAACCATGATGTGCACCTTCCTTCCCACCTTGCCCTTGCCCTCACTCCCCCCTTCTCCCGACACGGACACTCAGATTTCAGAGGACAGCCCTGTCGGGAACAGGTCAGCTCCTGGCCTGAGTATGACCCCGGGGGAGACCTCCCGACGGCCCTGGCTGCTGCTCTGGGTGGCACTGCTGTCTGTACAGGTGAGAAGACACGGCTCCTAAGCCGTGAGGTGTGCTGGTTTCTGCCAGATGCCGGGTCTCCCCCGGAGGCTCTGCCCTTGGTCCATGCCGCAGGTCTGAGTGTGCAGCTCTGACCGTCAGCAGCAGCCCCTGAGCCCATGGCTCTGATCGGCTGCAGCCTGCTTCCGGACAGGTGGCCAGGCCCCCTCCTATCCCTGCTGCCTCCCTCTCTGGGGTGGCCAGTTGGCTAAGGTTCCCGTCCACAGCTGGGAAGCGCAGGCCACAGCCTGCAGCACCGTTTCCGCTCGGGGATCTTGTAAGTTACTTTTTTAGGCTGTGGTTTGGTAAAAGGAACCAACACAGTAACGATTTTTTTTCCCCCAGAAGCCACTGAATAATTCTTTTTGGCGCGTTATTGCCTTCCCGTTGGCTGTCTAGCTTGGAGCAGGTGCAGAGAAGTGGAGGACGCATGGAGGCAGGAGTGTGGCCCGTCCTGCTTCGGGCCTGTGTGTTTTGAGCGGGTGCGGTACTTTGGGCTGGTCCCGCGCGTTTCCACCCCACGCTGGAGCAGCAGCCTTGCCGCGAGGGTGCCTGGCGAGCCTGAGCTGGAGTGTAGGGGAGTGTGCCCCCCGGGGAACCGCGAGGGGTCAGCCCCTCCAGCAACCTTGTGTCCCAGCCCCTCCCTTGTCCCCATCCCCTCAGTTTGCTACTCCCTGAAGCCTTTAACCAAACGGGAGTGGGTACAGGACGCCTTCTCCTGGCATCAGGGCACAGGACAAGGGCTGCCCAGTGTGTCCCGCTCCGGTGCTCTCCTGGCGCCCAGGGGCTGGCTCCGGGCAGAGTTGGTCAGACCCTGCCTGTCCTGCCTCGGGCTGAAACCAGGGGAAGGTGGGATTCCCTGGGACCTGCCAGGGCTGGCGGGGGCTGTTGAAGATCCAGGTGAGGAGGGGCCTCCCTGGGCCGGGCCTCGGCCTCAGTGCCCACCCTGCCCTGTGCAGTATTTATTGCTAAATTATTGTCCAGGGGGGGCGGCACTGGGCCGGACCCCGGGTATTTATTGCTGTACATAGTGTATGTTTGTGATATATAAGGTTTTCTTTATTTTGTATATGATCAATAAACACCTTTTAAAGAGACTGTCAGGTGCTTCCTTTGCGCGCTGCGCAGGCGGGGCCGGAAGGGCGGGGCGGGCCTCGCGCGCATGCGCCGGTGCGCGGCCTGCCGGGAGGCGGAAGCGGAAGCGCGGGTCTCCCGGGAGCGATGGCAGCTGGGGGTCCCAGCCGCTCGGAGCGCAAGGCGGCCGAGCGGGTCCGGAGGCTGCGGGAGGAGCAGCAGCGAGAGCGCCTCCGCCAGGTACGCCGCCGCCCGCCCCGCGCCGCGCCCCCGCCCCGCGCCGCCCTCACCGCCCGCCCCGCGCCCGCAGGTGTCGCGCATCCTGAGGAAGGCGGCGGCTGAGCGCAGCGCCGAGGAGGGCCGGCTGCTGGCCGAGAGCGAGGACCTGGTGACAGAGCTGCAGGGCCGGAGCAGGCGGCGCGAGGGCCTGAAGCGGCGGCAGGAGGAGGCGAGTCCCGCGGCGCGCTGGGGCTCGGTCGGTGCGGGGCTCGGGCCCCTCGCCGGGCGGGGGCAGGGGCGGGGCTTACGCCCGCCTCGGCGTCCCGGCAGGTGTGCGACGACCCGGAGGAGCTGCGCAGGAAGGTCCGGGAGCTGGCCGGCGCCGTCCGGAACGCCAAGTACCTGGTGGTCTACACCGGCGCGGGGATCAGCACGGTAAGGCGGCCGGGCGTGGGCGGGCGCAGGGGGCGGGTGTGGGGCGCCCCCTTCTGGGTGACTCACCCCGGCACCGAGCCGAGTCCTCGGTACTGATTCGCAAAAAACTCGCCTTACAAACAGCCCTGATGTGCTTCTTCAAGTTATTTATTTTTTAAAGTAATCTCTCCAGCCAATACGGGGCTGGACCTCAGGACCCTGAGATTTAGGGTCTCACGCTCTTCCGACTGACCCGACCAGGCGCCCCCAAATGTTTTCTTTCTTTCCTTCCTTCCTTCTCTTTTTTGTCTTTCTTTCGACTTATTTATTTGAGAGAATGAGAGTGCAGACGCGGAGCACCGGGGAGAAGGGGAGAGAATCTCAAGGCCACTGCGCCCCACGCCCGGCGGGGCTCCACCCCAGCCTCCTGAGGCCAGGACCTCAGCCGAAACCCAGAGTCTGAGGCTTAACTGACCGCGCCACCCGGGTGCTCCCGGTGTCCTTTCTTAGAGAAAATCGAAATGACTCCGCTTGAAACTGCAGTGGGGAGATAAACCTTCTTAAATCTTTGTAGTTTTTGCGATACTTACTTAGATGCAAGAAAGGAAGAGGGATGAAACGGGACATAGTAACTCAGTGTTTGCCGGCACTTGCTCATTTAAAGTCAAGGTGGTGGGCGCCTGGGTGGCTCACTTGGTGAAGCCTCTGCCTTTGGTTCAGGTCATGATCCCAGGGTCCTGGGGTTGAGCCCTGCATCTGGCTCCCTGCTCAGCGGGGAGCCTGCTTCTCCCTTTGCCTGCCCCCCCCACTTATGTGCTCTCTTTGTCAAATAAGTAAATAAAATCTTTAATTAAAAAAAAGCTAAAGTCAAGGTGGTTCGTCACTAACCCAAGGTTATGTGGGCAGAGATAAGTCCAGAACCGTCTCCTGATTCCCCATTGATTGTGTTCTCTAAACGTTGAAAGAAAATAAGTAGAAAGCGAGGCAGTAAGAATTAGTACACCAGGTGAAGGAGAGAAATGCATTGGGTTTGGGTATGTTTTATCAAGAGGCTATCTTGGGTCATGGAATACGGTTAGCTTGGAGAGTGTCATTTAGTCTACTTAATGGGTGCGTGTTGAGCGTGACCCACGTGTAAGCCCAGCAGAGGTGAACACTGAGGACTTCTGTCCTCAGGAAGCCCGTGTGTGATGAGAATATGGCAGGTAAGCAGAGAGCAAAGGTAAAGCTGGCTGGGCCGGGCTGCTAGGGCGGCAATGCAAACGCCCCCGCAGCCTCAGGGCTGGGAAATGCATCCGGTGCGTTTGTGCGCGAGAGAGCACTGAGGCCAGGCCTCGAAAGCTGAGTAAGGGTTCCCAGGCGAGGGCGAGGGTAAGACCCTCCAAACAAGGCCGAGCGCAGAGGCCCAGCCGTGAGGTCGTGTGAGGGGCCCTGACTGCCCCGACTTGCAGACCCTGGAGCCCTAGTAGTGGGGTCTCCATCCTGCAATCACGTGTGTGTGCCTGTCATCTGCGGGAGTCCTGCTCTGTCGTTTGAGCGTCACCGACGTGTGTCTTCAGTGTGGTTCACAACCATGCTGTTCAGAGTGGGCATTTTTCCAAGCGTAAGCTGCAGGGAGGAGACAGGGCTCCCCAGAAGGCAGGTCACTCACAGCCTGGGGAACACCAAGACTGCTTGATTCCAGCACACCTTCTGTTTTCTCTCGTGGGGACTTTGTTTCACCGTGTTGAGAACTAGAGAAATTCAGTGGTGTCTATCTGGTCTGGAGAGATGCTGTCTTCGTGTCGGGAGGGCAGGAGCACTGTCGGGATGGAAGAACAAGGACGGATGAGTGCTCCTACCTAGGGTTTTGCCGTGCGCCACGCCTTCCCTGAGCACTGGCTAGGCCCTGGGGACCCACACATGAGCCTGGCCAGTCCTCTCTCTCGCTTTGGAGGACAGGTGTGGCTGCAGAGCCCAGGTTGTGCTCCACGCTGGAGAGGTTCCCAGGGGCGCAGGACTCCTTGGGACCTGGAGGGATGAGCTAGAGCACGTGGGAGCGGGGGTCCAGGCAGAGGGAGGAGCCGCTCGGTCTGGGTTCAGGCAGGTTGCGCTTGCAAGTGCTGAGCCGTCGGAATGAGTTGAGGCTAGTGCCCGGAGAAGCCTGGAACACATCAAGAGAAACGCTTGCTTTTCACTCTTAGGAATTTTGCCAGTTCCTACAGTGATGCATTGTGACCGGGTTTATTTTCTTCCTGAACATGCAGGCAGCCTCTATCCCAGATTATCGGGGCCCTAATGGAGTGTGGACCCTGCTTCAGAAAGGGAGAAGCGTTAGGTAAGCGGCCCAGGGCGGCCTTCCCCCCCCCAGTCGAGCAGAGGCAGCGTGGGCCTGCCCGCGCAGCTCCCCACACCTGTGCTTCCCTTCCACCCGGCAGTGCTGCCGACCTGAGCGAGGCCGAGCCGACCCTCACCCACATGAGCATCGCCTGCTTACACGAGCAGAAGCTGGTAAGAACGTGCTGGGGCTAGCGGTACACTTGCTGGGCCCCTAGTGCGGAACCCGGACGGCCAGCTCTGTGCCCAAGCGGCCACTCCGCCGTGCCTCTGTCGGCCGTCGGACCTGTGGGATGAGCGCCCACCGAGCGTTTTAGACCCCGGCTTGAGTGTCGCTCGAGAGTCATGTACAGGGTCTGCCTCAGGCCCAGAGCTGCTGGGGCTTCTTTCCCCCCTGTGGCTCTATCACATTGTCCCCGCAGACCTCAGAAGCCACCCAGGTAAAGGGGAAGCTCGTGAGAAACCTTGGAGCGCTCTGCTGAGCACGTACAGCCAAGTGGGGAAAGGTCCCTCCTCCTGGTCCTTCAGTGACTGGAAACATAATGAGCCAGGAGAGCGTCAGTCTGGGCCCTTCCCCGCTGAGAGCAGACACCCGCGCTCCTGGCTCGCCGCGAGCTTCCGGGCTGTTGCGAGCTGACCCGGGGGCCCTCCCGGGTCGTGCTGGGACCGGCCTGCCCCTCTGGTTTTGCCTCTGAGGCTTCATGCGGGGTCGGAGTCGCCCCCGGTTTGGGGGCTCGGGGCAGGGTTCAGGATGGTGTCGCGGCTGAACACAGCGTGCCACAGCCCCCCCACGGTCCCCCTGCTGACTCGCCCTGGCAGGTGCAGCACGTGGTGTCTCAGAACTGCGACGGGCTCCACCTGCGGAGCGGGCTACCCCGCACGGCCATCTCGGAGCTGCACGGGAACATGTACATCGAAGTGAGCGGTCCCACTGGGATTCGGGCGCCCGCGCAGGCCGGCGGCTCCCGCTCACGGCGGCGTCTCCTCCTCAGGTGTGCACGGCCTGCACTCCCAACAGGGAGTATGTGAGAATGTTCGACGTGACCGAGCGCACCGCCCTGCACCGGCACCAGACGGGCCGGGCCTGCCACAAGTGCGGGGCCCAGCTCCGGGACACCATCGTGCACTTCGGGGAGAGGGGGACGCTGGGGCAGCCTCTGAACTGGGAGGCAGCCACTCAGGCAGCCAGCAAAGCAGACACAATCCTGTGTTTAGGCTCCAGCTTGAAGGTACGCGAAGAGCACCGCGGCTGGGGGGGGCGGGGGCGAGCCTGCCGGCACCTTTGCTAGTTCCGTGTTCGACCCTGGCGTCCAGAGCTCCGTTCCCTATTGTGCGTGTGGCCTTTCTGTCTGCCCGCCGGCCCTGCAGGTCCTGAAGAAGTACCCTCGCCTCTGGTGCATGACCAAGCCCCCCAGCCGGCGGCCCAAGCTCTACATTGTGAACTTGCAGGTGAGCCGCGCAGTGAGAGGCCCCCCCTTAGACCTGGACCTTCAGAGAGGAGAGCCCGAGAGTTCCTGGGACGTGCGTGTCCTGAACTCATGGGCCAGAGGGGTCTGGCTGAGAAAGGGCCACCGGGAGGCAGCGAGGTACCCTCACGCACCTTCCCTGTCCCCAGTGGACCCCGAAGGATGACTGGGCTGCCCTGAAGCTTCACGGGAAGTGCGATGACGTCATGCAGCTCCTCATGGATGAGCTGGGCTTGGAGATCCCCCTCTATAGCAGGTGAGGGGGGCACAGGGGCATCCCCCCCTTCCTGCCCCTGTGTGGATGGGCCGTGTCTGTCTTTTCTCGTGAACTGAGCGTGCAGAACGCTCTGAGCTGTTGCAAGTGGCGTCTGAGGTGTGACTGCAGCCCGGTGGCCTCTGCGGGGAGCGGCCGACGCGTCGGCTGGGGCGCCCTGGCCGTCGTGACTCCCCGCGGGGAGAGGGAATGTGCCAGGGGGCGCCGGAGAGTCCGCCTTCCACCACAGACAGCCTGGACGGGAAGGTGCCTCGAAGGGACGTGGTCTCAACAGCGCCGGTCACACAGAGCCGTGGCGCACTTGGTTTGGGGAGCTGGCATACTTTGGGGAAGCTTGAACTGTACAGAATTTGTGATAATTTAGACGTGGTGTATGTATTGAGTAAAAAGTTTACACTTTCTTTCTCTGTGAATTTTCAGGGTCTTATAGGGGAAATCAATAACTTCTTTTAATCAAAGGGTTCAAGAATTAAGGATCCCTTCACCTTCTGGGCCTGGCAATTCTTGTATGTTATGTTTGTGGTGTTCTGTAATGTGGGCCTATCGTGTACTGTACTTTTTTTTTTACATTAACTTAGCTCATTCTCTTTATCAGTGCTTATCTGTATCTTAAGTTTATAATATGTGGTTCTACATCTCAGTCAGACACATGATCTCTTCATGGTGTAGTCTCTAGGCCACACCTCCCTAGTCAGCTGGCCTTTCCCCCCCAATCAAGTCCTGCGGTCTGGGAAGAGGGAGAGGGTCTGGTCCACCCGCCCCTGGCCATACAAGTGAAGGTGGGACCCAGAGCTGCTAGTGATCCATCCCTCTTGGGGCTGCTCCTGCCCCTTCCCGGTGTGCACGGCCTGCTCGGTCGCCGGCAAGGACACTGAGTTCCGCAGAGGCTGAGCTAGTGTGAGTGCTGACCTCTGAGTTACTTGGGGAGCTTAAGTTGTTCCGTAGCTCCGGAACTGTGGAGCTGCCACCAAGCAAAGCCTGGCCACAGTTAAGGGGAAGGGATGCAGGGCAACCTCCTCAGTCAGCTTTCCCGCCCTGGGGCAGGTTGTGACTGAGGCCCCCAGGCTCGCCTGACCTAGCTTTCCCTTTCGGTAGGTGGCAGGACCCCATCTTCTCCCTGGCGACTCCCCTGCGTGCGGGTGAGGAAGGTAGCCACACTCGGAAGTCGCTGTGCAGAAGCCGAGAGGAGCCTCCGCCTGGAGACCGGGGTGCGCCGCTTAGCCCAGCCCCCGTCCTAGGCGGCTGGTTTGGCAGGGGCTGCACTAAACGCACAAAAAGGAAGAAAGTAACATAACCTGGTGCTGGACGAGAACAATTGGCACTTTGCAGATGACGGAACTGGTATTCACGGGCAAGGCCGGGACTGCCCCGGGCCCCGTGAGCGTCCTCCCCGGGATGGCTGCTCCGCCCTTCGTCCCGGCGGGAGCCCCCTTGCACTGCTGTGGCCGCCTCGGGCATGGGCCTTCGGAGGACACCTCGCCTGCCCAGCCTCTTCGAGAGGTGGCGGCCATACCTCTCTTCGAGAACGGAACTCGGGTTCTTTCACAACTGGCTGGCCGGGCGGGAGCACTCGGCTGCCTTCCCTCCGCACCGGGCTGGTCTCAGGGGCTCAACCCTATTTCTCCTGCTTCTCGCTAAAACACGGTAACCTTATAGCAACCTTTTTCTGAACTGGGTTCGCGGCAGGGGGGTGGTTTTGAGCCTGGGCTCTCAGGCCTTTTTATTGCTATTAAACATCTCTGCACTGTCTCGCGCGTGTCCTCGAATGACTGCCCTGTGGGCGCCCAGCTCAGGCTCCCGGAGGCGGCGGGCCGG
>CM052891.1:772835-798538 GCA_028534135.1 Potos flavus
GGCGGCGCAGAGCCGCCGGGTCCGGAGGGCAGGCGCGCCGTGCGAGTGTGGTGCGACGGCTGGTGAGCGCGGCGGCGGCGGGCGGGCCGGGGGCGGGGACGCCGGGGACGGCCGGGGACGGCCGGGCCCGGGGGCCGCGGGGGCCGCTGCGCCGCCGCCCGGAGACGCGTCCGCGGACCGGCCTGCGCCCGAGGCCCCGGGGACGGCCGTGCGCCGCGAGCGGCCGGCGGCGGCCCGGACCTGCGGTTCCCGGCCCCGGCGCGATCCTGGGGACGCGGGCGCTCCTGCTCCGGGGTCCGCCGCTGAGCTGCCCCCCGGGTCGGCCGCTGCAGTCTGGCCGGTGGTGGCGCAAGTAGCGTGTGTCCGTCCCGACGGGCGGGATCGCTTCATACCGGGGGAGCCGTGCGCCCGGAGCGTCTTGCCGGAGGTGTCCGTGTCGGGCTCCCCAGCCTGCCTGTGGCAGGGTCGGAGGGATTCTCCTGGGTGTCTGGGCAAGCCTCAAGGCGGGAATGGCCGGCGTCCACGACCCCCCAGCGAAGCCCCGGGGCTCCTGGGTCCTTCCTGGCAGGGCCAGTGCCCATCCGTTCTCTCCTCTGGCCAGGGGAGACCTGGAGTTGTTTCGGATAAGTTTGGGGCTGTCCACAGGCGAGAGGAAAACTGACCTCCGCCGAGAGCTTGCCGCCTGTGATGGTTCCGCATACCTTCTCCGGGCGGCATCCCCACCTGGCTGGCTCACCGCTTCAGAAGAGAACAAGGGTGTTGGGGGGGGCTGGGGCCTGCCACACCTTTGCAGCAGTGCCGGAGTCCCTTTCGGGGGGAGGGAGCATGGCTTCGTGTTGGTGGACTCTGACCTTGGCCCTGGTCTGGCCAGGCCCCTGCCCCAGCAGGCCACGGTGGCCAGGACACACCCCGGACCCAGCACCATCCTGCAGCCCGAACTGTGCACCCCCCGGCCCAGCCTGTCCAGTGAGCTCCAGGGTCAGCCAGGCTGCTGGCCTGGGACTTAACCTCTTCTCTCACCCCAGGGCCTGAACCGTGTGACCCCACAGGCTTGCGTGCGGGGACCTGGTGTTCTGTGCTGGGAGTAACAGGTGTCAGGGAGTGGAACAGCTCGGCGCGCCGGGTGGCCTGGGTCACCTGGAGGAGCGGGGACAGTATCACCTGCTCAGGAGACGACGTGAGGCTTTGGAAGGAAACAGCTGGTGTGGGGCCAACTTGGGGTGCGCTGCAGCACACATAGGGAGCAAGTGGGCCTCTAGCCGCGAAGTTACTCCTTAATCAGGCCCAGATTTGAGGATAAGAGCTCTAGAACCACCCGGCAGGGAGGGGGTCGTTGGCCCCAGAGAGCAGAGCCTCGCTGAGTTCTGGAGACCATGGGGGAGCGAGCAGGATTTCCAAAGCCGGCAACCATCTTTGCCCGTATGTCGGACTTTGCTTCCTATCTGTCCCAAAGACTGGCCACCTGCCTCAGAGCAGCGCAGAGGCCAGCCCACCCTTAAATGAACGTCCGTTCCCAGAGGAAAGGGCCTGCGCCCCGTTGTTGGCCTTCGGGGAGAGGAGGGGCCGAGGGCAGAGCGCCGTGGCACGCGTGGGGAGCCGAGCTGTCCCAGCTGTCGTGCGTGCTCACCGGCCCAGGGGCGCAGCAGGCCTTGTTCCTGGGCACGGCCCAGCCCCTGTCGTGCTTGTTCAGTCTGGCCCGGGGACCAGTGCGGTGGGGAGCTGAGTGCCCGCCTCCCCTCTGAACGCCCAGGCTTGGCCCGACCCTGAGGAGCAGCTCCCAGTGGCAGCTTCTCAAAGGCCTTCCTAAGGGAACCCCAGAGGAACATGGCGGCACCCCCCCCACACACCCCCTCCCAGCTGCTCAGTCCCACCCTCCGCACAGGGACTGACCCCCCTGTCCTTTCCACAGCTATGACATGGTGCATTACGGCCACTCTAACCAGCTGCGCCAGGCGCGGGCCATGGGCGACTACCTCATCGTGGGTGTGCACACCGATGGTAAGCCGGGGCTGCTGCCTCTCACTGACCTTCCGGGGCCCCACGGGGGTGCGGCCAGGCCCACAGCCGTCCTTCCGAAGAGCACAGCCCGGCAGCTTCACGCCACCTGCACACCCAGGCTGAGCCCACCCAGGGCTTCCCGTCCTGCAGCCCTGCTGCCCACTTCCCCCTCCCCCCCAGCCTGGTTCCTGGGACCCTCGGGATTGGGGTCCTGGCTGTCACAGGACTTTCCCTGGAACTCTGGTTGGGCGAGGGGACCACACAGATAGCCCGCGAACACATCCCGAGCGCCTGTGCCGGGCCAGAGAGGGCGGTGTCCATGTGGGTGTGTTTCGGCGCTCGGGGCGGGCGGAGGGCCCGGGAGAGAGACGGCCGCCCGCCAGGAGCTCAGCTGCCTCTCCAGACGCTGCTTGGTGCTGGGAGGGGGCCCCTGAGGCCAGCGAGCCTGTGGGCCGGCCCTGCAGAGCTCAGCTGTCTTGTCCTTGCTCTGTGTGTGGCTCTAGAGGAAATCTCCAAGCACAAGGGGCCCCCGGTGTTCACTCAGGAGGAGAGGTACAAGATGGTGCGGGCCATCAAGTGGGTAGACGAGGTGGTGCCCGCGGCTCCCTACGTCACCACGCTGGAGACGCTGGACAAGTACAGCTGCGATTTCTGTGTCCACGGCAGTGAGTCGGTGGGGCCGGGGCCTCTGGGCGGGCTGGAGGGCAGCCGGGGTGCCGGGGCCCCGAGCCTGCGGAGGATCTGAGAAGGCCTCAGAAAAGAGTCCCTGCACGCCGGGGCCAGGCTGGGACGAGGGTTGGGGGCCCCGCAGGCCCCCGCGGTCTGGGCTGAGAACCCTCCCTCGCCCACGCGTGGCGTTCCCTAGACGACATCACGCTGACCGTAGATGGCCGGGATACCTACGAGGAAGTGAAGCAGGCCGGGAGGTACAGGTGAGCGCTGGAGAGGGGCCCCCCTTGTCAAGGAGTGGGGCTCACAGCTCCCCTGCAGGCTCCTTCTGCCTGCGAGGCCGACAGGCCGCAGCCTCTTCCAGGCCAGGAGCAGGGCGGGCCGGCTGCCCGGCGGGGCTTCCAGTGTCGCAGACCTGCGCCGGCCTGGGTGGTGGTCACGGGCTGCGGGTGGCTGGCCGCTGGGAAGAGCGTGGGGGTGTGGCCGTCACCGGACTCTGACAGCCGCGGGGGCCACGGCCCAGAATCCCACTGGCGGCTCCAGACGGTGGGTGCGGCGGGGACCGGAGCTGCCACCGGCCCCTGTCTGGCCTGACCCCCAGCACCGCACGCTCCGGGCTGAGCAGCGCTGCTCGTCTATTCTGTCACCCCCTTCGGCGGATAAGAGCGCCTCGGAGCCGCGTGGCCCGCACGGCCCGGCAGGGGGCTGACAGGGCCACGCTCCGGCGGGGCGAGCTGGTGTGGGGCTTTGGAGTGTGTCCAGGATGCGAGCGCCGACCCCCCTCTGTCCCCAGAGAGTGCAGGCGCACCCAGGGCGTGTCCACCACGGACCTCGTGGGCCGCATGTTGCTGGTGACCAAGGCCCATCACAGCGGTCACGTGAGTCGGGGGGGGACGGGAGTGGGCTCCTCGAGCTCCCAGGGGTAGGACACTGCTGGGAGGGAGGGGGCACCCGCTCTGCCCTGTCCTTGTTCCTCTGCGGGCTCTGGGGTTGGCCACGATCGGGGGGCGGGGAGGTCGAGGCTCCTCAACGTCCCCCCGTCCTTCCGTGCAGGAGATCTCCTCTGAGTACCGGGAATATGCGGACAGCTTCGGCAAGGTGGGTGTTGCCCCTGCGACCCAGGCCACTCCCTGATGCCTCCTCAGCAGCTCCCCGCCTTCCGGGCGCCGCCTGGGTCCTGCCCACGAGGCTTGGCAAGCCAGCCAGTCCCCGCGGCCACTGAGGAACCAGGACTGCCTTGGAGGAGGTGGCCTCTAACCAGGCAGCCTGGTCCTCTCTCCCTTGTAGCTCCTCACTCGACACCCGCCAGGCCTGCTGGGCCCGCCGTCAGGCCCCGGTGCTGTCGGCTGCAGTGCCCACGGCGGCCACAGGGCGGAGCCACATGTCCCACCGGTCACCGGGGCCTTCCCCAGCCTGGCCCTGGCGGGGAGCGGGCACTGCTAGCTCGCGCACGGTGTCCCTGCCCGAGGCACGTGCCCGATCAGAGCACCCACGTGACCGAGCGAGCAGGCAGGCAGGGCTTTGGGGCTCTGCGCCAGCGCCCCACACCTGCCCCCAGACAGGCAGGCGCGGGCAGGTGAAGGACGTGCCGCTCTCGGGGCGTCGCTCGCTGACCAGAGCCCTGTCGGCTCCCAGTGCCCCGGGGGGCGGAACCCCTGGACGGGGGTGTCGCAGTTTCTGCAGACGTCTCAGAAGATCATCCAGTTTGCTTCTGGGAAGGAACCCCAGCCGGGGGAGACCGTCATCTACGTGGCTGGCGCCTTCGACCTGTTCCGTATCCTCCGGGACCGAGGGGGAGGGTGGCCCCCGCCCTGGCCCTGTGGGCCCTTCTGGGTCGTGGGACCCGAGGGGCCCCCCTGACTCCTCACGGCCCCCAGCGTAGGGGGGAGCTCGAGGGAACCGGCTGGAGCCCCGGGTTCTGGGGCCGCCGCTCCTCCTGTCACTCGCTCCTTAACCGGGCACAGACATCGGCCATGTGGACTTCCTGGAAAAGGTGCACGGCCTGGCCGAGAGGCCGTATGTCATCGCCGGCTTGCACTTCGACCAGGTCTCGCTCCCCGACAGCCGACAGGGTGTGGGCGCCCTGGACGGGCTCCCGGGGCTGAGGTTGGGCACAGGTGGCCCACAGGGCGAGGCCTGGGGTGCCGATGGAGGCGGGGGAGGCAGGGGCCTCTCCCTGGAGACCGGGGCGCCCCCACGCTGGCAGGCCCCCAGGAGGGGCTGTGGGGGGGATTCCAGGCCCCACCCGCCCGAGGCTGCCCGCTCACCCAAGCTCATGTGGCCGTAGGAGGTCAACCACTACAAGGGGAAGAACTACCCCATCATGAACCTACACGAGCGGACCCTGAGCGTGCTGGCTTGCCGGGTACGGGCCGGCCGAGGCGGGCGCGCCGGGCGGGGTCTCCGGCCCAGGCTGCGGGGGAGGAGGGGGGATCCAGGAGCCTTGGGCTTCGGGCCAGCCCACCCCACCGTGCCGCCCCCCTCCCTCCAGCCCCTGCTTCCTTAGCAGTGAGCACCTTCTCCCACCACCCGCGGGCCTGTCAGGGTCCTAGCTAACTGCCTGTGCTCCCTTCCCCGTAGTATGTGTCGGAAGTGGTGATCGGGGCCCCCTATGCGGTCACAGCAGAGCTGCTGGACCACTTCAAGGTGAGGCTCCTGGGGGGCCAGGTCCCAGGGAGCGCCCTCTGAGTGCAGGGCGCCGGGCTCCCTGACCACTGCTCCCTCCCCAGGTGGACTTGGTGTGTCACGGGAAGACGGAAATCGTGCCGGACAAGGACGGCTCAGATCCTTACCAGGTGGGTCGTGCTGGGCCCTTGCTGGGCACGAGGTGGCACCTGCCCCCCACCTCCCCGGGCTCACAGCGCCTGTCTGGGAGCTAGGCCGGGGGCGGGGAACTGCCAGTCCAGTGGCCTCCCAGGAGGAGGAGGCGGCTTGCTAAGTAAGCAGTGGGAGGACCCTCCAGGCCCAGGCAGCTGGGCGGTCTCCTCGGGGTCCAGAGGGGGGCCCTCATCGCCTCCCACTACCCTCTGGCCTCCAGGAGCCCAAGAGAAGGGGCATCTTCTGCCAGATCGACAGCGGGAACGACCTTACCACGGACCTCATCGTTCAGCGCATCATCCAGAACAGGTGAGGGAGGGCCCGGCCGGGCCGGCGGGGGCGCCCCAGGCCTGGGCGCGCAGCTCACCCCAACCCGGCCCCCAGGCTAGAGTACGAGGCCCGGAACCAGAAGAAAGAGGCCAAGGAGCTGGCTTTCCTGGAGGCCAGGAGGCGGCAGGAGGTGCAGCGCGAGAGGGAGAGCGACTGTGACTTCTGAGCAGAGGGAGGTCAGCCGGCGCGCCCACGGGCCAGCGCCCTCCTGCTTTGCTTCCCACGCCTTGAGGGTCTGGTTTCCACGGTTTTTATTTTAGCAAAGCGGCCGTGCTCCCTCTCCACCTGGCCTGTTCTCAGAAGGGCTAGAGCGGAGGGCACCGCCCCCGCCCTCCCTGCCCGGAGGCCTTCCCGCCGAACCGCACAGAGAGGGCACCTAGCACGGACGAGCGGCCCAGCGGGCACCTTCAGCCAGCGGGGCGCCACCCTATGGGCCAGCAAAGGCCCGGCTTCTGCTCTTCGTCCCCCCGCCCCCCAAGCTCCTGCAGACCCAGGACGCCCCTGCCGCCTGGCACTTTCGCCTTCCCGGCTTCATTGGAAGCCAGCTTCAGGGGAGCAGTGACCTGGAGGGAGCACCCCTTTCCTCCTCAGGGCACCATGCCGCCTCCCGTGTGGGCTGCCTGGTGCCCTGGGCCCGGCTTTCGAGCACTGCGCCCCCCACTTCCCGGGCCAGCCTTGCTGCTCTCCCCACAGACTGTTCTCGATTTTGTATCTGACCGGCTGGGGTACAACCAAATAAACCTGGTGGGAGGTATTCCGCGTCCGGCTCTTGGCCCTGCACCCCACCACCATCCACACGGTGGGGAGGCCGGGGGGGAAGCGGGCAGCCCAGCAGCGAGGATCCCCCCAGTTTAGGACCCCCAGATGCCCCAGGCTGCCTACCCTAGAGCCTACAAAAAAGGAGGGAGGGCAGCAGGAGCCAGGGGGAGGGGGGTTCTTGGACGGCGGGGCGGGGGGAGGGGGCGCTGCCCATGGCTCGGCCCAGGGCTGCGGATCCGGGAAGGATTTAGCTCCGGCTCCCTGGCTGGGTCCCCAGAATCCCGGAGTCTCCTGCACCCCGATCAGGGCCCACTGGGAGCAGCCCAGATGCCCCAGGCTGCCGACCCCGTCACCTCTTCGATTCGGACCGGGTGGGGCAAGAGCTTGGTTTTGTCCAGAGCTGAGAACCGTGACGGGGCCTTTTCGGCCCCTCCCCCCGGAAGGGCGTCAGCCTTCGGCTGCGGAGCCAGGGGAGCCAGGGGAGGCCGGGCGCCTGTGGCCTGGCCCCGCCGAAGCGGGGAGCGGAGGGCTGGCGTCCTTTTCCTCTCCTTCGTGAGCCTGTCCTTTTCTTCCTTCCGATGTGACTACTCCTGAGGTCTCACTTAGAGCCCCGTGCGGGAACCGGGAGGGAAGGGACCGCGGAAGCGCACTCCCTCTCCCGCCCCCAGCTGCCCAGCCGCACCAGCTCTCCGTCCCTCCCTCCCCGAGTTGGGGTAGTGCATCGTGAGAGGCACGGGGCCTCCCTAGACCCCCAGCTTCAGGGGCGCAGCGGTGTTGGGCTTCGCCACCCTTCAGACCCCTGGAGCCCTGGACCCAGGGCCCCCCGAGTGGGGAGATGAGGAAAGAGCATCCGGCCCTGCACTGACTCGGGGGGTGGGGGTGGGGGACATGGGAGCAGCCCCTCTGAGCTGTGGACGGCGGCAGCCAGGGAGCCCCAGGGCCTGGGGTTTGGGAAGTCAGGGCCCCTGGAGACAAGGCCATTCGGGGGCCGTGGGTTTGTGGGTCCCCCCGTAGCCTCTAAGTGGAGGGCCAGTGGGTCTAACTCCCCTGGCCTCCTCGAGGAGGGTGGGCAGCACCCCCAGGACAGGCTCTGGGCCTCATCTCGCCCTCCTGCCCTCTGGAAGCCAGCCCTGCTGAAGGCCCCAGTACATGCCGTGAAGGGGACTCGCGGTCCGCCTCGGTGGGGCTGGGGGCACCAATGAGCCCAGATGCCGACAAGTAAAGGAGGTAACCAAGCCTGAGCGTGGGGCAGGGGAGGTCGCTGCTGGCGCGCCGTGGTCCCTCACAGCCGCGTCTCGGCAGCGTCTCGGCACTCGTGGCTGTGCGAACCACCGACTTGGCCGTGGGTCAGAGGAGGGCTGGGTGCGGAGCTCCCCGCCTCAGGAGACGCTGTGTGCGGCTTTGTCCCGGAGCGACAGGTCTGGCTGCCTCCCCCCCCCCCCGCCCCACCCCTGCCGGGCCTAGTCACTCATCCCTTCAACAGCTGGAGTCACTGCTCTGTGCCTAGTACTTTGAGGTTTTTGGGGGGGACACCGAGGAAGGAGGGACTTCAGGAGTCTTGTAGGGAGTCGTCTGCCCCTCTTGTAAGGGAGAGCTTTGTCCTTAGGAAACCCCGGAAACAAGGCAGGGCCAGAGCAGGACTGTCCCAGGCAGGGGGGCCACCTGGGGTCGGGCGGTGGCTGCCCAGAAGACAGACATGGAACTGTCTCCCCCTGGGGGATCCCCAGGGCTGTGTGGACAAGGGCAGGAGGTGAGGGGGCTGGGCGCCCCCCCCCAGGGCAGACAGCTCTGTGCAGGCCGTGTGGGGCGAGGGGTGGGGCGCGGGAGTGTCTGGCCGAGGAGTCGGGGGTCCCCTGCCCACCCGGCCCGCCCCGTCCGCCCCGCCGCCCCCACTCGGAGTCCAGCTACGCTTCTTGTTTATTCGGGGAGCCGTTCAGCGCGGGGATGCAGGGAGGCGCTGGGGTGGCCGCGGGCGGGGTCTGGGTCCGAGGGTCGGGGCTCAGGCGCTGCGACAGTGGGCCTCGCGGCGCGGCAGGAAGACGTCCGCCTGGCACTGGACGGTGGCACCGCCGTCGGGGAGCCGCGCGCAGCTCCGCAGCTTTGGGGACACGTCCTTGACACACGCGGTCTGGGGGCGGGAGGAGGCTGAGGGACCGCCCTGCGCCCTGACCCCGCACACACCACCCCCCGTGTCCCCCCAGCCTCCCCGCGCCCCCCAGGCCCCGCCGGCCGCACTCACGAGGCTCCGCAGGCGGGGGCGCGGCTCAGCGACGGCGCCCGCCCGGCCCGGGGATCCCGCGCTCCCGGGGGGCTCGGCGCGGCGCGCGTGCGGGGACCTGCGGAAGCCGGACAGCAGCCCCGCCGCGCGGCCCACCGAGTAGGAGCCCGGCCCCGTCGCCGGCCTGTACCACGCGAGGCCCGGCGGCGCCAGCAGCAGGCACAGCGCCAGGGCGGCGGCCACCAGCAGCGCGGACCGGGCCATGGGGACGCGGGCGGAGGGCGGGCGGAGGGCGGGCGGCGCGGCTCCGAGCCTCAGCGGCGGCCGCCTTATATCCGCGGCGCTGGGGCGCGGGGGCGGACCCCCCTCCGGCAGCAAAAAGCCAAGTCTCCCGCGCGGGGGCCCCACCTGTGCGGGATCACTCACCCCCATCCTCCCCACTCCTGCCCCGTGGTCCTGCCTGGATGGGGCCTCCGGGCGAGCAGAGGGCAAGCGGGGCAGCACTGAGCAGCCCCCAACTAGCCCCAGGGCGCCCCAGCCCTAAGTTAACCCCCCCCCCAGAGGCCCTCCGTGTTCAGGAGGCTGCAGAGAGACGTCTGTGCCCAGGGGACCCTTGCTCCTGCCCTAAAGGGACACTGATCCTAGGGCCGGGGCTTCTTGAGGACACATCAAAGTCTGGGTGGGCCTGGGGGCCACCTTCTGTGTCACACTCATGGGGGAAACTTCTACTAACCAGGCCACTGCGGGTGGGGTCCTTTAGGAAGAGGTGGGCAGCAAGGCCAGGCCTGACCTCTGGAAACCCGGCCAAGGGACAGCTGACAGGAACCCAGAGGCCTCTCCCACTGAGTTCTGCCCTTGGGGTGGGTGCCCTCCCGAGAACACCTGTGCTTGGCAGGCGATGAATCAGACCCCGTCCCTGACAGAGCCACAGCCAAATGGGAAAACAGAGCTGGCCGGAGGGCAAGCAGAGCGGCTCAGCAGGGAAAGATCAGGGAGCACTGGGGGGGCGGGAGGGGAAGCCAGGGGAGTGTTGGCAAACGCAGGGGTGTCTGTGCGCCCTGGGGGAGGGAGGGCAGGCTGAGGTGCCGGAGTCCCAAGAGGACCCTGCAGGAGCCCTGAGCTTCCTGGGAGGAGAGCTGGACACGGACAGGGCGCGGGGCGCTGGAGGCCAAGCACACCCTGCGAGGACCAGGCTGGAGCCCAGGAAACAGCCTACAGGAGGGGCCGTGACCTTGAGCAAGCTGCCGCCTCTGAGAGTGAAGCACCCACCCCAAAGGGCAAGGCTGGAAAGCCTGCAAGGCGGCACTCAGGGTCTGATGCCCCAGGCACAGTCTCGTGGGTCACAGGAGAAACACAGCCCCCTCCCAGGCAGGGGAGGCCAGGGGGAGGCCAGGGAACTCCAGGGTGCTGCAGGCCTGCCATGCTGCCCGGAGGGGCCCTGGGCAGGGCCGCAGGCCACTCTCACTGGGCTGTGAACTCCTCCCAGGGACTCCTTGGATCCTGACACATTGTAGACACAAAGGCTCAAGAATACAGAGTAGCGGCCCGACACCTGTCTGCAGGGCTGCTGGGAGCTCCCGGGAGCTCGGCCCGGGCCCAGGGCCGGGGCGCACCAGGTGCAGGGGCCAGAGGCTGTGGGCCAGTAGGCTTGTTCCGGCACCCCTTCTTCCCCGGAACATCTTGGGCACGATGTGTCTTCCTTTAGGTGTGTCCTTCCCAGGACAGACCCCGCACTACCCGGTCTTGTCCCCAGGCGCTGAGGACAAGCCCCATTGGAGTGCTCAGCAGCTGGCCACCCACAAGGCACAGGGCAGTGACCCCCAGGGGCTGTCCCCTGAGAATGGATTGGAAGGAGCCGTGCCAAGTGAGTCCTTGCAGCTCATGGGGACATGCAGCCTGCAGCAGTCTGTCCAGAAGCAGCCAAGACTCCCAGGGCTGGGACCACGGCCCCGAGGGGCCACCCCCAGCCTGGAGCTGTGGACTAACAGAGGTGCCCAAAGGGGCCTCCCACGGGCTGTTCTTCTCTAAGTAGAGGACCTCAGACACCTGGGGACACAGACGTCCTTGACACGGCCTACACTGGGTACGTCGCAGCGCAGACGCTCAGCTGGCCTCCAGCCGGAACGGGGGAGAAGGGATTGAGAGAGACCACGAGCACCTGCTCAGGGACGGCCTCTCGGCAGAAGGGACCACGGGCAGCAGCAGCCAGCTGTGCCGAGTCGGAGTCCCGCAAACTGGCCCGCGGGGCGGTGCCCAGCTTCGAGCAGGTGAGAGGCCAGATGACGGGCCCGGGCCTCCGAGCCACGGGTGCTCCGTTTCCCCTTGGTACACACGCACACCCCAGGGCCTTTGCACCCCCAGGCCCTTCGAGCCCCCAGAGCCAGTCCCTCTTGCCCCAGGTTCTTCCGGCTGATCCCACGCTCCAGCTCCTCCTGGGGTTGTGACTCAGAGCCTTGGTGGCATCGCACAAGATGTTTATTCATGAGTTTTCCTATCAACGCGCTGCGAGGCGGCGTCAGCACCAAGAAAACAGGCAGCCAGAGGCCTCCAGCAAGGTTCAGGGAATTTAATGAGTTTTACTTATTGGATAAAAGTGTCACCACTTGAAGGAAAACAAACGCAGCTCCAGTCCTCGCGTCAGGTGGGTCGCGGCCCGGAGGGTGCTGTCGCCGGCCCCCGGCTGGGGTGGGGGGCCTCACTCCTTGAACTTCCACTCCTGGCGGCACATGGGGCAGTGCTGCTGCACCTGCTGCGCGTTCAGCCACTTGAGGATGCAGTGCATGTGGAAGCAGTGCGAGCACTGGCCCCACACCAGCGGGCAGTCGTCGCCCGGCACCTTGCCTGCGGGAGGGGCGACAGCGCCAGGCCGGTCACACCGGGCAGCCCACGGGCTGGGCAGAGACCGGGGCGCGGGACCCCAGGGCGTCCGGCTCCTGCCCCGCCCCCGGCGGCCCAGGGGCGTCCGCGTGCACGGTCTCTCACGCCTCGTGCTTCAGAAAAGACAGCAATGCAAGGGTGGCCCTCGCGCCGTCCTCCCCTGCAACAGGCTGCTCAGCTGCAGGGAGGGCGCTGGCCAAGCCCACAGTCCCTGCCTCCCAGGGTCCAGGCCCAGCCACAGACACGCCACAGCTCTGCCACTTCACCTGGGACACCAAGGTCACAGCACGAATCTAGGGACACACGCACACACACCCGCCACCAAAGAGCCACCCGTCGGAACAGGGAACTGTTCCTCCTGATCAGGCGTGGGAGAGCTGGGGCCGTGGGAGGTTCCTCTCTAGGCGGCGGGGACCAGGATGCCACAGGGAGGGGCGGTGACAGCCCCCTGTCAGCAGCCGGGAGTGAGCAAGCGGCTACCTTCAACCTCTTTCTCAGTTGTGGCCTGAAAGGGCCCCACCTCCAGGGCCCCGGCCACATGCTGCGGGCTCTCCGCTCCGCGTGCATGGAAATGCCACCTCCGTGGACGGGTACAGGGGGACAGCCACACTGCCTGTGATCAGAAGAAAAAGGGGTCTCTGATTTCCTCTGATTTCTGAGAAGCAAGAAAATCCCACCAGACAGCCAGTGCCAACAGAGCACAATGGCCTCCCTCAGGCTGTGTCAGGGGCCCTGAGGGCACAGAGGCGCTGTGGCTTGCTGCCGCCACCCTCGCTGGGGTGCCGTGCCCCCCACCACCACTGCCCTGGGGGTCGTCTACACCCACAGAATGCTACCTGGACCCAGATGTCACTGATGTGCAAACACAAGGGACAAGATAGACAAGCCAGGGCCGGGACAAAAAGGACAGCCTGTCCCAGCAGCAGCTCTAGGCCAACACACGTCCTAGACGCCCGGCGGGAGCTCCGTGCAGGACAGAGACCGTCTCTGGACCTCCCTGACCACCATCCCTCCTCAACGCTGAACATAGGATGCTCGATCCCACGAAATAAGACCACAGACAGCACAGTGCTCACTTGGCTCCTGTCCCTCACCGACAGAGGGGCTGGGAACCCGGCAGTGCTCTCGGCCACCCCCACGTCACCCCTCTGCTGGACAGAAGGCCCGGGGACTCGGCGCTTCGGGGCACCGGCCACTTCCGGAGGGCAGCAGCCCAGCCACGTGGCTCAGGCGCGCGCCAGGTCCGCAACAAACGTGGGCTCTTCTGTGTCCTTCCACGTGTCCTGAGAGCACGCAGCTCCCCGATCTCCGAGCAGCCCCCGCCCCGCGCGCCTGCGTCCCACCAAGTCACAACCGCCACCACTGTACCTTCTTGTCCACTTGTTTGGGGCAGTGTTTTTCAATCTTTAAAAAATCCTTTTTATAACAAAACGTCATTGCCTTTCTGAAACTTTGATGACAAAACAACCAGGAAATTATGTACTTGGGCAAATACAGAATTACTGTACTCACTCTGCTTCCCCAGCCATGGGGGGGGACCCTGTGCCAGGAGTGCCCACTCGGTGTGACACCTGAGATGACACCCCCCCACCCCCACCCCCAGGGCCTTCCTGAGCCCGGGAGAACTCAGCTTGGAATCAGAGTCCCCTGCACAGAAAGGACACCCCGGCAGAGGGCAGGGGATGTCCTGGGGGCCCGCTGATGGCGGAGTACCCACGCCGCACGGCGCATCTGAGGCAGGGGCCACTTCTAGTCATGTCACCAGCAGGCGGCCCACCTGAGGCGCTGACGAGCACGGAACAGTGACGGTGACTCACCCAAGCGCTTGCTTGGCTCTGCATGGAAATCCTTTATAATGAAAACACGTCTGAAGAAGACTTTTACTCCCCAAGCCCTGGGGGACCGGGAGGGCTATCACAGCGCCAGTCACCCGCTTTCTCACGAAGAGCGCAACTGTAGCAAGAGAAACCCAGCGTCCCTGCGTCTGTGCACAGAGCGCCTAGGCTGGGCAAACACTTTGCACATGACGACTGGCTCTCGAACTTGACCTCGGGTCTGAAGATCAGGCCCTAATCCCCCTCCACAGAACCGGAGCCCACTGGCAAACGCGGAGCTGCCAGCCACAGGCCCCGCGCCCGTGCCATCTCTACCGGGCCGCTCACCCTCAGCCAGTCTAGGGCAGTGCTCTCCAGGACGCCTCTTTCCAGAAGGTACCGATCTGCTGCTCAGGAAGCCGCGAGTATGTGCCCCTCCAGACTCCCACAGCCTTTGCTGTGTCCCTAAGGACGCATTCAAGAGTGATTTCAAGTAGACTCACTAAAACCAGATCTTAAGTGTTACGATGAAGTAAAACTTGATCAACTAGAACCAGTCAGTGATCTCCTAAGATTACATCCCACCCAGTTTGAGTAAATCAGGACAGATTAAGTCCTGGGAGATGAGATTTCCTTTCAGCCAAAGCAAATGTAAAGATTAAAGAACGTGGGGCGCCTGGGTGGCTCAGTGGGTTAAGCGTCTGCCTTCAGCTCAGGTCATGATCTCCAGGTCGTGGGATCAAGCCCCACATTGGGCTCCCTGCTCAGCAGGGAGTCTGCTTCTCCCTCTCCCTCTGCTGCTCCCCCTGCTTGTACTTGCTGTCAAATAAATATAAGTAATAAATCTTATAAGACTAAATCCGGAATAAAATAGTATTTGTACTAAAATTCAATAATTTGAATTTCACTGTAAGAAGTAAAGCTCTATTATTATCCTAGGCACTCAGCTGACCCCCCCTCCCCACACACACACACAAAAAGGCCTGGTCATTCATGGGACAGAGAGGCCCCTCAGTACTCCCCATTCCTATTTTCCTCTCAGGACTTCCCTTGTCCCCCAAAGGGTCAACTTCTTTCTGTTTAGGTTCACTCGGGTTTCGCTAAAAACAAAATGCACTGGTGCAAAAATCAGTTTTTGACTTAAAAATATACTCAAAGCGTTTCTACTTCAAAGAACATAATGGGAACAAAGATGAATCAAAAACCAGCACAAAGAAGAAATCTGATAAAACCTGGTGGGGGGCACTCTGTGAGACAAGACAACTTTGCTGAAAGGTCAGACACCTTGAAAAAGTCGAGAAGCGGTGGAAAAGCTGTCCTATGAACGCCCAGGGCAAAGCAAAGCAAGCAATCGTGGGTCCTGCTCACACCGTGCAGTGGAGACACCTACGCACAACTGGGAAAGTCCGAGCAAGGAATAGGAATGGGGGACACCCTAAGGACTCATCGTCATGTCATGTCTGATGTGACAGCACAGCCTGTAAAAAGTCGGAGTTCCGTTTAGAGACTCAGCTCATGTGGCACCAGGCGTCCTAGTTATGTCACCAAACCGTGCAGCAGGGATGGAAAGGTCCCTTATCCATTGTGATCCTGTGTGCT
This sequence comes from Potos flavus, assembly GCA_028534135.1. Classification (NCBI taxonomy): domain Eukaryota; kingdom Metazoa; phylum Chordata; class Mammalia; order Carnivora; family Procyonidae; genus Potos; species Potos flavus. The sequence goes on from CM052891.1 coordinate 787,917, forward strand.
GGGCGAGGGGAGCGGCACCCCTACAATATTCCTGGTTTTGCTCGCTCGAGAATCTTCAAACACAGAGTTCTAACATATTTTTCTGCCCCACAGACTTCACAGTGGAGTTTGACCACAATAAAAGGCGACACCGCTTTTTCTTACAAAACCTTTGATGGGCTCTTTATACAAACATGGGCCCAAACCACCTGGCTTTCTTCTGTCAACTTTTCTTAAGGAAAGGGACACCAAAACCCAGCCACTTCGTGCAGGTATCTCTGGGGAGATGCGACGGCCAGGCCAGCAGGCAAAGCTCAAGAGGGAGGGAATTCAGGGGAAACTCACAGTCCGGGCAGCAGCCATTAAAGGCCATCCGGCAGATGCCACAGTTCTCGTCGTTGGCCACCCAGAGCCAAGTGGCCACGCCATTCCAGCACTTAATCTTCACCTTCATGGCCGCGGAGCCTACAGGCAGGGGGAAAGAGATCAGTCTGCGCAACTACAGCATCTAGGTACCAAAGGGGTGCCCCTCCGAGCTCAAGGGTCACCGAGCCCGAGGGTCACCACGGGGCTGGAACTGCTGCCAGAGCTCTGAGAAATCCGGAGGGACCAGCACAAATTCGTCAGCAAGGACAGCGGGGGCAAGGCCGGGGTGCCCCTGGGAGGACAGAGCGCCCCAAGAGCTAGGCTCCCTACACACCCGGGGTAATCTACAAAGACTGCACGGTCTGCCCTGCCTCCACGAAACGGAGCACGGGCTTCCACCAATAATTGCAAAAACGTACCGTACGGTGCTTTTCAAAGGGATACGACTAACTTAGGGTTGACAGAGAGACCCTCACCCAGCTGACTACGAGATCACACCAGGGAGCAACCCCCCAGCTCGCTCGGCCTGCAGCTCTGGTCAGCAAGGACTTTGGTCGGCGAGCCGCCGCCGCTGCCACCACCGCACAAGAGTGCGGAGGAGGGGGATGCGGGGCGGGACCAGGGCGCGGGGAGAAGGTGAAGTGCGGGGAAGGAGGGTGGGGGGGAAAGGCCCGGGAGCGCGGGGAGAGGGTGGGGTGCGGGGCGCGGGCTCCGGCCCGGGGAGAGGGCGGGGCGCGGGGTGGCGGCGCGGGGGAGAAGTGCTGGTTCAAGACACCGGGCGGGAAAGGGCGGGGGAGGGGCGGCGCGCCCGTCCCGCCCCAACGGCCGCGCTCCGCCCCGCGCTCTCGCACCTCCGCCGGCCTAACCGCGCGCTGCCCCGCCTGCCTTCCGTTGGCAGCGCCCGCGCGGGAAGGTATAAAAACGACCGCGGCCACTGCCCAGCACCTTACAGCAGCGCCCGCCGAACTCGCTCCCTAGCGCGCACGCGCCGCCCCGCCCTCACCGTCCACTCGCAGCCAATCCCCGGCCTCTCCAAGGCCTCGGCACCGGAAGACACCGCGCGGCCCCGGAAGTGACGCGCCGGCGTGCTGACGCGCGGGCTCGAGCCAAGGCCGATTCCGCGCCCGCCATGGCCGACAAAATGGACATGTCTCTGGACGACATCATTAAGCTGAACCGGAGCCAGCGAGGTGGCCGCGGCGGAGGCCGGGGCCGCGGCAGGGCCGGCTCCCAGGGCGGCCGTGGCGGCGGAGCGCAGGCCGCCGCGCGAGTGAACCGAGGCGGCGGGCCCATCCGGAACCGGCCGGCCATCGCCCGCGGCGCGGCGGGCGGCGGCGGCAGGAACCGGCCGGCGCCCTACAGCAGGGTGAGTGCGGAGGCGGCGGGCCGCGGCGAGGAGCCGGCCGGCTGGGTGGCGCGCGACGGGGAGGACGGCGGGCCGCGCCGGGCCGGTGGGCGCGGGCGCCTGCCGGGCGGGGAGGCCGCGCGCGGGCCGGGCCCGGGAGGCGGAGACCCTCCCGGCCTTTGTCTCGGCTGGGCGCGGGGCCTCGTGGCGGCGGCGGCCGAGGGGACGTTGGGCGCGGCCGCGCGGGCGGCGGGAAGTTGGTTGGAGGGAACCGAGGAGCCGCGGAGTGTGGGGTCCCGCTGGGTCGGCTGCGGCCTGACGCGGCGTGGGCGGGAAGGGGCGAGCTGCCGGTCTCCGTGCGTTTCCCTGCGGCCCGGCGGGGAGAGTGTGTTGCCCTGACTGTGAGGGCGAGAGTCCTGGAGGGACACTCATGGGTCTGTGTCTGTTCTTGTGTTTTCGTTCTCCTCCAGCCGAAACAACTTCCTGACAAGTGGCAACATGACCTTTTCGACAGCGGCTTTGGGGGTGGCGCAGGCGTCGAGACTGGTGGGAAACTGCTGGTGTCAAATCTGGATTTTGGAGTGTCCGACGCTGATATTCAGGTAAGGGACGGGAGTTTCTCGGTGAGCAGTTACCCTCGCCGAATTGGTCCTGTTTGGGATGTGGTCTTGAATCCTCTCCCACCGTAGGGCAGTGAGCCTCCCGGGCACCCAGAGGCTAGCTGCTGTCCTCTCTAAGGGGTGCAGGAATGCAAAGCAGAGGTTTTGCTGCAGTTGAAAGTCCGACAGGTAGCTCAGTGTGTTGGAAGACCGGCCCCCAGCTTCAACGTGGGGAGCTGCTGCTCTTCTAAGATGTGTTCTGTGAATGAAAATCCTCTGCCGGAGCTTTCAGCTCCTAGCGGGGAAGACTGGCCTAGTGTGAGCGTTCCAAGTGTCTCGGGCTCACCTAGGATGCCCGTTTTGTTTATTTTGTACTTGTTTTAATGATTTGTTGGGAGGAGAAAGATCTTTTTCTGTGGAAACCAATAGGCAAAGCGCCGAAGCAGGCTGGTGCTGGGCATCTTCCCTGCTCCATTTGCCTCGAGCCCCAAGCTCCGGGTTCTACGGAACTTGTGCCTTGTTCTTCCCCTGGTCTTTTTAGTGGCATGATTCTCCAACTCAACTTTGGTTGAAGCTTTTTGTTTTGTTTTGTTTTCTTTTGTTGTTTTGTTTTGGAGTTTTTTTGTTTTCTGTGTTTTGGGGGGGGTTTTCGTTTTCTTGTTTGAATTTCAAAGGCGTATAAACTTATTTTTTGATTAAGTAAAGACCTCTCGGGGATTAGTCCCAGAGATGGCTGGGTCAGGGTGCTGGGCCTCCCTGGGTTTAATTTTCCGGAGCCCAGCTGTTTGTTTGACTACCGTGGGAGGACAGAGCAAGGCCGGTGAGCACTCACGGTGTCTCAACACTTTTTTTAAGGTGGTTTCTGGCATCCACTGGAAACCGCTTTTGGTGAACTCCACTTCCCGCTGTGTGCCTGCGGCCGGAGTAGCCCCACACTCTGGGTTCCCTCTCCAACTCCCAGCCTGCCTGGGGTCAGGGCAGTTTCCATGGCAGCGCTTGACTTCAGCCTTTGCGGCAGGCTTGAGTAGGAGGAGAGGGAAAGGTGAGCCAGAATCTGCCCTGGGGGAGGGGCTGGGTCAGGGCTCCCGGAGCGACGGGCCCTGTGAGCTGGGCCACGTCCACGCGTCGGATAGCGTCCCTCGCTCTGTGATCTTGGCCTTTGCTGTTTCTCGGTACAGTCCTTGGGTGTGTTGTCAACTTTCCTCTGTTGAAGAAGATAGCGACTTAATCTGGTTCCCTTCACTGGTGGGCTCTGTGGTCCTTTACCTGCATCCTGGGACAGATGTAAGGTCCCCGCGCTGGCAGGAGCCCTCAGGCCCAGCTGCTCCGGGAAGTGGCTGTCCCATCTGCCCGTCCCTCCCCCTGGTTTCCACTACCACTGCCCTGCCCCCTACGTGTCTGCCTCCCAGGGAAATGACCCCAAAGCAGCTCACACTCCAGGGACTGCCCTGGGCCACCAGAAGGGAAGCCACTTGGCTAACAGCGGCTCTTTCCGGCCTCCAGGAGCTCTTCGCTGAGTTCGGGACTCTGAAGAAGGCGGCCGTGCACTATGACCGCTCCGGGCGCAGTTTAGGAACCGCTGACGTGCACTTTGAACGGAAGGCAGACGCCCTGAAAGCTATGAAGCAATACAACGGGGTCCCGCTGGATGGTGCGTCTGCGGTTGGACCCAGGATGATGGCGGGGCTGCGTCTCGTTTGTGCGGTCTGGGGCTGGCAGCTGCCCAAGCAGGAGTACGCCTTCCCCCCTGTGGCCGAGGACACTTTGCATTCGCCCCTTTGTCTCTTTCTTCCATTCTGCCACCTCTCATGCTGCCCCACACATCGGGACCAACCTTGTGAACCCCCATCCAGCGAGCTACATCCCTCCCCTCCTTCAGCTCCTTCCGGAAGACTCACTCCTGTGACGCCTTCTCAGAACCGCCATAGCACAGCTCCGAGTGCGGGGCTGTAGTCGTAAAGACAGAGGGACCGGTTCTTCTTCCGTCAGGCCACCCACACCTTTCCACCCACCAGCGCCCCGGACACCTGACCAGCCACCCACGTCACCTGGACTGAGGAGGAGCGAGGAGGCGGTTTTTGGTGGGGTTGTCCCTGGCAGCACCTCGTTCTCCCGCCATTGCCGCTCGGCTGCTGCCCTGGTCGGGGGCGCTGGAGACACGCAGAGCCCCTTGCCGGTGCTTGCACAGAGACCGGGCCGTGGCGCCCCGACGGTGCGTCTCGGGGCCCTCTAACCGGGGCGCCTCTTGTATTCTCTGCCGCAGGCCGCCCCATGAACATCCAGCTCGTCACGTCACAGATCGACACGCAGCGGAGACCCGCGCAGAGGTGAGCTCCGGGGCCGGGGCGCCGCGCGGGCCTGCGCGCCTTTCCGCGTCCCGAGAGTGAGTTCCCTCTTCCCCGCTAGTGTGAACAGAGGCGGGATGACCAGAAACCGTGGCTCCGGGGGTTTTGGTGGCGGCGGCGGCACCCGGAGAGGCACCCGCGGAGGAAGCCGGGGCAGGGGCAGAGGCGCTGGCCGGAGTTCAAAGCAGCAGCTTTCTGCAGAGGAGCTGGACGCCCAGCTGGACGCTTATAACGCGAGAGTAAGTCCCAGGCGGGGGGCCGGGGGGGGGGCTGGGGCCGGGCGGTGGGGGGGCCGCCCGCTGAGTGAGCAGTCCCCATGTGTGTTTCAGATGGACACCAGTTAAAGCGCGGCGGATCCTCGAGCGGAGCAGGACCCAGACGTCTCCTCCGAGCCCCCGGTGGGAGGGGGCGGTGGACTGGGGCTGTGTGGCCAATGATGGATTTGTTTCTTTTATGTTTTAAAATAGGATTTAAAAACTCATGTAAAGGTTTTTTTTTTTCTTTCCTTTTTTTTTTTTTTTTTAATTCTGAAGCAGCCCTGTTTTGTACCGAGTTATTTTTGGGATAAATGTTACCAGTTGGTGTTGTGGGAAGGTGGTGTTTTCACCTTTGCCATAATAAAACAGAGACATGTGTGGAACTGGAGCCACGTGACTCGGCTGCTGCGACGGCTGCTTCTCCCCGTCTCTGCTCCGCCCGTCCCACCTTGGTCTTCTCCCGCCTGGTGGGCGGGGGGGGGGACGCGGGGGCAGCCGCCGCTACTGCCTGCGGCGTGAAGTGAGGGGGGCCCGGGTGCGCCGTGCTGTCGCCGGCTGTCAGACGACCAGGTCAGGCTGTCCCTTTCCTGCTGGTGTTCTGCTTCTCGGAAGCACGGATCAGCAGTTCTGACTTCGAAACATAACCCTTTCCTATTTTTCTCTGTCTTTTGCATCAAAGCAGGAGCGAGCCGGAAAGCGTGCCCTTAATTGTGTCCTGGGTGAAATGCTAAGGGGAGCTGTGGCAGAGGAGAGTTTGCCGCGCACAGACCTGGAAGGGCTGGCAGACAGCTGCCCCGTCCGGATGCCCTCTGGGACAGAAGAGAGCAGGCCAGTGATGTCACTTGGTCACTCGCCTCTCTGCTCCCGCGCCCGGCCGTGCTGCTCGGAAGAGGCTGACATGCCCCTGGGAGGCCGGGCAGAGACCCCGCCGAAGTCCTCAGGGTTTCCCTCCCCTCTGGAGGCAGTGCCCATGGCCTACCCAGTTGTGCCTAGAAGCCACCGAGACCTAAGGGCCCCGGCTGTGCGGCCCCCCAGGCACGGTCTCGGGTGCAGCGGGTGGGTGGAGGGGGGGGGCTGTGCAGCGCAGAGCCGCACGGTGGGGAGGGCGGGGACAGGGTGCGATGCTGCGGCAGCAGGAAGACCGGCCAGAGTGTGCCCTGTAGCTCAGGCGGCTCCCGGGCCGACTTCCCGGTTGGCCGCAGTGCCTTTAACCGCCAGTTCCTGCGAAGCCGCTCTGGAGGACGGCCTTAGACCACGCACTGGACGGAAAGGTGACTGGCACGACCCGGCTCAGCCCCGGAGGAGCCCGGTGTCACAGGAAGGGATCGGCACGTGCCCGGCCTTGGCTGCTGTGGCTGCGAGGGCGGGATGGGATCTAGGTCAGATGACCGAGGCACAGTGGGCCGGTGTCCCTGGAAGGTGGTGTCACCCTGAGCAGCCATGCGCCGAGTGGGCAGACCGCCGTCGGAGAGGTGGTGGGCTGCCTGAAGAGCACACTTGCTGGAGGGGAAAGGTGGCCCAGGCCAGAGGCCACAGGTGCTGGGGCTGATGGCCACCGGGATGCGCAGGCGCGGGGTGGTGGCTCAGAGGCATTAGAGCCGTGGGTGAGGGTGCCGTGCGTGGAGGGAAAGGCCCAAAAGGAAAGTAGGGGAAGGGGCCATGCCCCGTGTGGGATCTAGAAGGCAGGCAGAGACAGTAGACGCGGACAGGCGTCCCACGAGTGCTCGGAGCTGGACATCGCCAACCTAGCAGCTGTTGACAGCTGGACACTAGCAAAGCAGTGGCAGGCGGTGTGACCCAGGGAGGTGACAGGAGAAACTGGAGGGGGTGACATCGCAGGAGCTGGGGAGACCACGGGGTGGGGGGTGGCCGAATAAGAAGACCCTGAGATTTCTCGAGTCCAAGGGGGCGGGTGGAGCCGGATCCCACGTGCGCTCCTTACGAGCTGGGAGCGGCCGCGATCGCACTGAACCCTGACTTCTTATTTGTGACACAGAAAACCTCATCTTTTGTAAGATTTTGTTTGACAGCGAGAGAGGGAACACAAGGCGGGGGAGTGGAAGCGGGAGAAGCGGGCTCCTGGCTGAGCAGAGAGCCCCTTGTGGGGCTCGATCCCAGGACCGCGGGATCGTGACCTGAGCAGACGCTTCACTGAGGCCCCCAGGCGCCCCCCATTCAACTTCGATTGGAATTCTTTCCTAAGAAAGACCATTTCTAACCATTTATTTGGTTATTTATATCGGCAGAGACTCCAGGGTATTTATTTGATCCTACGAGTCATAATCTGGTAGCTGTTATTTTGTTGCTCAGACTGTTTCAGCTTCGGCCGTCAGGAAGCTATCACGGTCCCTCCTGTCGCCTTCGACACCGCGGGTCGTCGTCTTAGCTTCTCCTGACTTCCTGGCACCGCGAGAGGCCCCGACTCGCCTTCGAGCCCCCAGCCCCTTTCATGGAGAGCGGTGTCTAGCCGCTGAGGTCTGGGCGCTGGGCGCGCTCATTGCCGCTTCTGGGCCTGCTGGGGACCGGGCGGGAGCCGCGGGGGGAACTTCCTGCCCGCACACGGCGGTGTTCACCCCTGCGTCTACCTAGCCGTGTAAATACATTCAGGAAAACCGTGATGCCTCTGATTCCAGTCCAATACCAACGATCTCGCCTCCCCTTTCCTGACTGTAATTTCCTTCTCTGACGAGGAGAAACGGTGCCCTGGCTGGCTCAGTCGGCGAGGCGTCTGCCTTAGGTCGGGTCACGATCCCGGGGTCCTGGGGTCAAGCCCTGCGTCGGGCTCCCTGCTCAGCGGGGAGTCAGCTTCTCCCTCTCCCTCTGCTGCTCCCCCTGCTCCTGCCGCAAGCTCTCTCTCTGTATCTCTCTGCCTCAGATGAATAAATAAAAATCTTTTAAAGAAATAAGTGTTTACATAGTCAGTTTCAGAACTGCTAACAGAGAACCCTGCGAGAAAGTTATTAACGAGGGCACCGCATTGAGTTCCGTCCTTGTGCTCAGCCGTACGGCATCCGGGGAAAGCACTACTCTCCAAAGTCGATTAGCTGAGTCCTTTTCTTCTCTGCCCCTTTGGCGTCATTTGTACTAGCATTAGGTTCATTCGTTATACTTTGAATTGTGCGGCGGCCCACCCACATATCCTGGGGGGCTTTTGGGGAAGGGGTAACTTACGTATATTAGTTGTTACCAAATTATACATGGCAGAGTAATGTTTCTAAATGTTTATCTGACTTACACTAATCGGCTGTTACTATCGGTGACTCACTCTGGGATCAGCCAACCATTGGAGGAAAATAGCAATAAATAATATGTAGTTAAAGATTTTAATGCAAAAATAAAGCCATCGGCTACCAGGGAATAAGCTCATTAGTTTAAAATATATCAACTTGTCTGCGATCATTTGGCCTAATTTAGGCCAGAGCCAATTTTTATGTAATCTATGCAGGTTGTAAAAAAATTACAAAATGTTTGAGCATGTTAATTAATTAATGGGAGCATGCCAGTTTTTTTTAGTGTACAAATCCATCACAAGCCATTCAAGTTACCATTAATTATTTTATAGACTTTAACATTTCTTTTTGTTGTTGTTCCTGTCAAATTATATAAACATCCAGGTGCTCATAATGATACCTTTTTCAAAAAATATTTATTTAAGAGAGAGAACACGAGCATGAGATCACGACCTGAGTGGAAATCCAAGAGTTGGACCCTCGGGGCGCCTGGGTGGCTCAGCGGGTTAAAGCCTCTACCTTCACCTCAGGTCATGATCTCGGGGTCCTGGGATCGAGCCCTGCATCGGGCTCTCTGCTCAGCAGGGAGCCTGCTTCCCCTTCTCTCTCTGCCTGCTTGTGATCTCTCTCTGTGTCAAATAAATAAATAAAATCTTAAGAAAAAAAAAAAAGGTGGACCCTCAACCGACTGAGCCACCCAGACACCCCTTGATACTTTAGAAAAGAAAAATCTAATGTTCACCGTTGGAGGTTACTTGGGCTCTCATTTATTCTACAAATAGGCAGATAAATGGAAAAAAGCAAACAATCTTTTCCTCTATACAAATTGTATTTTGAAGGGATTAGATAGTCAATGACTTCAGTTTTTTTTTTTAAAGAACTCTAGCTAAGAAATGCAGAAGTAGGGGCGCCTGGGTGGCTCAGTGGGTTAAAGCCTCTGCCTTCGGCTCAGGTCATGACCTCAGGGTCCTGGGATCGAGCCCCGCATCGGGCTCTCTGCTCAGCGAGGAGCCTGCTTCCCTCTCTCTCTCTGCCTGCCTCTCTGCCTGCTTGTGGTCTCTCTCTCTCTGTCAAATAAATAAAATCTTCCAAAAAAAAAAAAATGCAGAAGTATTAGAAAATCACCGTTTTATGATGCAGAATAAAATGATCCGTGTTGAGAACAATCCTTAGAGGCTGCTGAAGCCATTGGATGAAAGGTTGATGTGGCAACTGACGACAGGGCAGGTGGCCTGATGTCCCAGAGCTGCCCAGCCTCACTCCAGGTGGGATGAGCGAGTGGCCCCTGAGGAGAAGCCGTGGGAAGCGCACAGCCCTCCGAAAGCTGACCTGGGGCTCATCCAGCCCCAGACACCAGGCGGCTAGAGGAGCGCGACGCGCCTGGAGGGTCCGATCAGGCGGGTCCAGAGATGCCCGTGGGAAAGTCTCCACCACAAGTGTCCTGGTTTCCTCCACCCCTAAGTGCCAGGAGCACAGAAGAGGAGATGGAAGTGAAGGTGCTGTAATAAATATTTGTGTTTGGTCTTTGTCCCCAGTTTCTGGCAGAGCTGCTGAATCCCTTGGTGTTTCCCCGAGCAATTGTTATTCATAACCAGCCCCTTTCAACCAACTACACCAGGGTCTGTGCTGAGATGACTCCTGGGGCCCCTGGATAGTTCCAGGGCGGGGGCCAGTCACCAGAAAGAGCAAGCCCTGATTAAAGGGTTGAGACTTTCAGCCCCATCCCACCCCAACCCTTGGGCACGGGAGCCGGGCTGGAGACGAAGTTAATCGTCAATGGCTGATGATTTCATCAATCGTGCTTTTTTTAATGACACCTCCATAAAAACCCCTAAATGATGGGGTTCGGCTTCTGGGCTGGTGAAGCCTTGGAGGTGCTGGGAGGGGGGTGCACCTGGAGATGGGCACGGGAAGTCGCACCTCCCTCCCCATGCCTGGTCCGAGACATTGCTTGTAATTGGCTATTCCTGAGTTGCATCCTTTATAATAAACCAGTCTTGTAAGTAAAGCATTTTCCCGAGTTCTGTGACTTGTTGTAGCAAGTTCTCAAACCTGAGGAGTGGCCACGGGAACCCGTGTGTTTGTAGTCGGCCACCCAAACCGTGGGCGGCCTGTGGACCCGACCCGCGTCCGGCGTCTGAAGTAGGGCAGCCTCGTGGGACTGAGCCCGCAACCTGCGGGTCTGGGCCACCTCCAGATAGCACCGGAAGCGAACTGAACTGTGGGACCCCCGGCTGGTTTCAGACGGGTGCACGAAAAAACACCTGAGCCACGCATTGTCCAAGTGCACTGTGTGGCCCCGTCTGGGTGCTGATGTGGACAGGCCAGCTTGAACAAGAGTTGTTTTTGGTTTTTCAAAGATCTTATTTATTTATTTGACAGAGCGCGCGAGAGAGCGCACAAGCAGGGGGAGCGGCAGGCAGAGGGAGAAGCTGAGCAGGGAGCCCCACACGGAGCTCGATCCCAGGACCCCGGGGACCATGACCCAGGCCGAAGGCAGA
>CM052891.1:799038-840252 GCA_028534135.1 Potos flavus
AAAAAAATAAAAGTACTTGGGTTATCTGAAAGCAGACTTTTCCTCTACCTACGATTCCGCGATGCGGGACAGCGGGCTGTGGGTTCCGGGTTTACAACGACAGGAAGCCTCACGGAACTGCTCTCCTTACAAGGTTCCGCACACAAAGCTGACGGCGCGACTCCTAAGTTACACAAAATCCGCAAATACCCCTCAAATATTTAAAAATCTCCAAAAGATAGCCAGGTTCCTATTTTGCATCCAGTTCGTGGCCGAAAACACAATGGGCCGTGCGCGGGTCTGCGCCGGCTGCGATCCCCGCCAGGCCCTGCAGGTCGGGCGGAAGCCGGGGGCAGCGGCGCAGGTGGGCAGGCACCCCGGGACCTGCCGGGGTCCTGCCGGGGCTGGGGAGCTGGGGCTCCGCCGGGGGCCTGCCGGGACTGGGGAGCTGGGGCTCCGCCGGGGGCCTGCCGGGGCTGGGGAGCTGGGGCTCCGCCGGGGTCCTGCCGGGACTGGGGAGCTGGGGCTCCGCCGGGGACCTGCCGGGCTGGGGAGCTGGGGCTCCGCCGGGGTCCTGCCGGGACTGGGGAGCTGGGGCTCCGCCGGGGTCCTGCCGGGGCTGGGGAGCTGGGGCTCCGCCGGGGTCCTGCCGGGGCTGGGGAGCTGGGGCTCCGCCGGGGACCTGCCGGGGCTGGGGAGCTGGGGGTCTGTCGGGAGCTATACAGTGTCTCTCGGTCTGCGCGCCGCACACGTCGGACACCCGCCGACGGCCCGACACTTCTCTCGCGTGCGCGGGAACAGCGGACGGAAGAGACCGGGCCACCTGCGCCGGGCACAGGCTCTCCTCCAGCCGCGCTGCGACCCCCGAGGCGGCCCGTGGGCAGTCGGACGACACAGGCCGCCAGTCCCCACGCTTCACAGACGCGCGTAAAGGCACCTCGGGGACAGGTCACGACGTGCTGGGGGGGCGCACGCGAGGCCGTGAAACTGCCTCGTGCCCCCGGCTGGCGGCCGAGCCCCGAGGACGCCCGGGACCAGAAATCACCCGCAGGAAAGCGCGCAAAACCCCAACCCGGCCCGGAGCTCATGCTCCACAAGATGGTGGCGGCGCGCTCCCGGCACCCCGCGCGCGCGCGCATGCGCCCTACACCGCCCGCCCGGCGCGAGCGGAAGTCGCGTGACCCCGGAAGTGGCAGGCCGGGCGCGCGCGGGCGGGGCGGCGACGTTCGTCATTCCGTGCGGGAGGGAGCGCGAGAGCGGCGCGGTCGAGCCTCCGGTAAGCGGCGGCGGCGGCGGCGGCGGCGGCGGGCAGGGTGGGGCGGGGGTGGGAGGGCCCGGGCGGGGGCGCCGCGGGGCGGGGGGCGCCGCGCCTTTGTTCGCGCCGCTCGCCGGGGGTCGGCGCGGGCCTCCTTAGGGGCCGCCGCCCGTGTCCCGCAGCGCCCCCGCCCGCGCCGATGCGCGCCGGCCGGGCCCAGGCTTGGCGTGCCCTCCCCGGGGATGCGGGCGCGGCGCCCGGCCCGAGCGGCGTGGTCCCCGAGCACCCCACCCCGCGCGGCAGGCCCGCCCGCCCAGATTGCGGAGCGCTGCGGAAGGAAGTGTGGGCCGCGGCCATCGCACTCGCAGGAGCCTGTCGCCTGCGGCCACACTTGGGTGGCGTCAGGGCGTGAGGCTTCGAGAGGAATTCCAGAGGAAGCGGCCGGGAGGCCTGGAAAAGCGGGCGGGCCCCACCCCACCTGGGTCGGCCGGCCGGCCGACGGGCCGGCTCGGGGTTCCCGGCGGCCCTTTGTGAGGTCTGGTGCTCGGGCGGCTCCAGGCTGCCGGCCCGGTCCTCGGGGGAGAGGTGGCGGTGATCTTTCCAGGGCAGGCTGAGGTCTAGCGTGGACTGGGCTCTGGCCCACTTCCCCTGCCGCCCAGAGGATCTGAGTGGGCTTCAGCTGTTCCTCAGCCATTGTAGCGCGATCGGGATCCTTAATCCTAGGGAGCCCGGTGGGCTGCTCCCAGCGCTGCTCTTTGCTCCACAGTGCTGTCCCGAGCTCTTCTGGGCCAGGATCCCGGAAGGGGGTCCTGAGACCATCTAGGCACTGCAGCAGCCCCCAGATTCTAGGTCACATGCTCTCACAATTGGAAAGAAGGCTGAGAGGTGGTTAGGGGTCCTCATGCACATCTGGGACCCGCCCGCAGGCCTCAGGCTGGCCGGGTCATCTGAGCTCCAGGAGAACCCAGCGTTTGCAGGATGAGGCCTTGCTTCGCGGTTAGGACAGAGCCCAACGAGTGTTTGGTCAGGAGACCCAGGAGGAGACTCCTTGGGGAGAGGGTCTGGGCAGCTTTGCAAGAACAGCAGGATTTTAGAGGCGACCCCGCCCTGTCAGTCCGGGCCAGGGGTGCTGTCCCTGCCCCCCGGGTGTGGGAGAGGTCTGCTCGGTCCTCCTGGGGAGCAGGTTGCAGGGCCTACTGAGTTCTGGATGCTCTACCCAGACCTCCAGCCGGTCTGCAGGGTGGGCGGGGCACGGAGTGTGGCCCTCTCTGGGCTTCAGGAGTCTGTGTTTGGGATTTTTGCAAAGCTCTGTCTGCAGTTGCTTTCCTCCAAAAGGCGTACCTCTCTGGGGCCCAAACACGGGGCCCGGTTACCTGCCGAGGGTCTATCCATCCAGCATAGGTGTGCTGGTGGTGGGCTTGCTGAGGGGCCGGAGAGGGAGACACTGCGTGCCTTCAGGCTTCCACAACCCTGTCCTTCCCCACAGGTGTCCCAGACCCAGCTAGAGGTGAGCATGGCGGAGCAGGAGCCCACGGCCGAGCAGCTAGCACAGATTGCAGCCGAGAACGAGGAGGATGAGCACTCAGTCAACTATAAGCCCCCGGCCCAGAAGAGCATCCAGGAGATCCAGGAGCTGGACAAGGATGATGAGAGTCTGCGCAAGTACAAGGAGGCCCTATTGGGCCGCGTGACTGTGTCTGCTGGTAAGTGGGCTGAGGCATCACGAAGAGGGACACCTGTCACTTCTGGGTTTCTGCTCTCACCACCCCACCCCCCCGCCCCCCGCAACGGCAAGTCAGGGCTGGAGTAGAGCTCTAACCTGCTCTCATCCGCAGACCCCAACGTCCCCAATGTTGTTGTGACCCGCCTGACCCTGGTGTGCAGCACGGCCCCGGGCCCCCTGGAGCTGGACCTGACAGGTGAGTGGCATTGCTGAGGTCCCTGGCTGCTGGCGCCCTGCTGTTTCCGCTGAAAACAGTTTCTCAGCATGCGGGTGCCCTCTTGTGGAGGGCGCAAGAAGCGCACCAGGAAGTCTGCAGGCTCCGGCTTTGGGGTGGCCTGGGTCCTGGGTGCGGCTGCCTGGGGCTGGGTGGGTCAGGGTGGGAGCCAGGGGAGTGTCGCGCGGCTTCCTGGAGCTGAGCCTTTCAGTACAATCTTTTTCTTGGGTGCAGGCGATCTGGAGAGTTTCAAGAAGCAGTCCTTTGTACTGAAGGAGGGGGTGGAGTACCGGATAAAAATCTCTTTCCGAGTAAGGCAGGGACTGTGGGAGGCGCTGGAGGGCTGTGGGCCTGGAGAGCCCCCACTGAGCTCTGCCCGGCTTCTCTCCCTGCAGGTGAACCGGGAGATCGTGTCTGGCATGAAGTACATCCAGCACACGTACAGGAAAGGCGTCAAGAGTGAGTGGGGGGGCGGGGGTGGCACTTGACGTCTGCCCCCAAGATGGGGTGGCCGCCCAAGGGCTCTGGGATCCGGAGGGAGAGGGAGAAGGCAGTGTGTGCCCTCGGCCCTGGGTGGGGTCGGGCAGCACCGGTGACCGGCGCGTCTCCTGCACACAGTCGACAAGACCGACTACATGGTGGGGAGCTACGGGCCCCGGGCAGAGGAGTACGAGTTTCTGACCCCCACGGAGGAGGCACCCAAGGGTATGTTGGCCCGAGGCAGCTACAACATCAAGTCCCGGTTCACAGACGACGACAAGACTGACCATCTGTCCTGGGAGTGGAACCTTACCATCAAAAAGGAATGGAAGGACTGAGTCCTGGCCCGGGAGGCGGGCAGGCCTTCGGACAGACAGACAGACCTGTCTGACGTGCCCCACCCCCACCAGCCCCACCCCATCCCAGCCCCTTACCAAAGTGCTGACGGGTCTGCCCTCCCTGGCCGACCCTACCCTTCCCTCCTGGCCCCGCCCCGCAGGCCCCAGCCTCCTCGGTGGTCTCGCCTTGCTGCTTCTGCCTGTGCTGGGAGGGTGGAGAGGGGAGGGAGCTTCCAGGCCAGGCCTCCACCTCCCCTTCCCTACTCCTTCGGGTTTTCTCACTCGTCCTAACCCGATCTGAGGCCCTGGCTTTTCCAAGGGAATCTCCTGGGGTGCTCAGGTCCCTGGGGGCCTTTGCAGTTGCCCTGAATCCTGTTCTTTCTCTTCTTCCGGGGTGGGGGTGGGGCGGGGTGCATGACTCGAGGCCTCTTGGGGGCCAGCCACCCTCCTGCTTTCACCTGTCCCCGGTCAGTTCATCCATCGCTGTCCGTAACTGTCTAACCATGATGCCTTAACATGTGGAACGTGTGCTGTGGGGGCCGTCACTAACCTCTAACCCCCCCATGTCTGCATGAGCATGTGGTCTCCCCCCTGGTCCCTGCCCCATCCGCAGTCCCGGTGGCCCGGGGAGGTGTGTGGGGTGTGCTGCTGCTGCTCCCCTGCCTGCCAGGGCCCAGCCAGCCCCCTCCCCTGGCCGGGGCTGTGGGGCCGGCTCCAGGGGCCGGGGGGAAAGCCAAATTGCCAAAACTGAAGTTGCCTCCATTCCCATCTGGGAGGCCAGGTGTCCTCACACCTCTGCCTTCTTTGTCCCCGTGGGCAGTGCCGGAGCCCACGGCCCCAGCAGACAGCCCTCAGTGGACAAAGCCAGCGGCCGAGCCTTACTTGTCCCACCTGGGCCTGCCAGCCTGGAGTCGTGTGCCTGGCCTGTCAGTATTTATTGCCTCCATGTGTGCCGTCCTCTGGGCCCCCTGGCCTGCCACCTCTGCCCCAGGCTCGGTGCCACCACCCCCGGCAGGCCCTCCCTGGACCCAGCCAGGACAACTGTGGGACCAAGCACGCACAGTCGGAGCCCTCCCCTCGCCTCCCCTCCCCTTGCCTCCCCCGTTAGGCCTGGGCCTAGAATGTTCAGGAGCCTGACCCTGCTTCTCCTTTTCTGACCGGGAAATAAACTCCCCCAAAGGAGCCAGGGTGTCTGCTGCTTGTAGGGGGGGGGGGCAGCTGGGGCTCCCCCCAGGCCACAGCCACGGCGCCTGTGGCTGTTGAAGAGAATGACGTGAAGGCTTTCGTGCCAGTTTCATGCGGCCAGCGCTTCACTGGGTGTCACCCCCAAGTCTCCCCAAATTGCCTAAGACGGTTCTTGGCCTGGGGGGCGGGGGCATGCAGTAGGTCTTTCTGGGGGTCTGGAGCACAGGCTCCACAGAGGAAATGCCCCAATCCTGAAGAAGGGGAACCTCGCCGGAGACAGTCTGTGGAGGGAGTGGGGTGAGAGGGTCCCCGGCCCCAGCTGCGGGGGCAGGACGCTGGGCCGGAAGCCGTGCTGTGGGTGGTGGTGCCCCGGAAGGCCCGACGGGATCTGGGCTCTGACAGTGGAATGGGTGAAGTGGGGCAGACGAGAGGAGACTGGGGGACCCTCACTGCTTAGAGGTGCAAAAGAGCAGCAAGGGGGCCCCTGGAGGACCGCGCGGCCTCTATGGGACCTTGGCGGGGGGGGAGACGGGGGAGAAGGGGGACCCTGCCTCCTCTGCTCGCACCACGGGAGGGCGTCTGGCAACTCTGGTGCCCCCTCCCCAGCTCCAGGATGAAACAAGCGCAGACCAGAAGCCCTCTCTGGCCTGACGCCTGTTGTGAAACCTGCTCTCCGCAGCCTCGGGCAGGTCAGAAAGGGGTTTTGTGTCACACTTCGCGGGGACGAGAAGCTGCTCTCCGGGCTCGTCTGGCCACACCTCTGGGTGCCCGCCCCTCCTGCCGGTGCTGACCAGCAGGGTGTGCCTTGCCAGCAGCTTTTCCCCGGCGGGGGCGGACCGCTCCCACGGGGCTGGCCGAGGCCTGTCCCCGCTCACCAGGGCCCCCTGCCGGATGACAAGATGAAGTGGCCCTTCCCGCCCAGACACGGGTCAGAGAGGGGCCCTGTCCCAAGTCCTGCGGCAGGGGCTCGGGCGGAAAGAGCCAGTAGGGCTGCACCAGCCCGGGCTCTGGGTCTGGGCGCCTTTCCCACTGAACTGCGACGCAGCGACCTCGAATTCACCCCGGCCCCCCGAGGTCTAACCAGGCAGGGGCCTGAGCTCAGCTCTGGGGCCGGCCACCGCCACACCTCTCCCAGTACATTTCCTACAAGGTCCAGGGAAACTCTAAACCCAGGGTAATCGTGCGTTGACAGTTCAGTGGGCCAGAGCCTTCTGAGCTCAGTCAGGCCGTGGATTTTCCCAGCTTTAGTCACACACGTGGACTCGGACCCTAAGTGCCGAGTTGTACGGGCGCCTTGCCAAGAGCCAGGACTTTGCTCCAGCCCCTCCCCGGGTGAAGGGTCACATAGGGCGGCACCTGCAGGACTTGAGGGACGTGTCTCATGGGTCCCAAGTCTAACCCGGTCCTCCTGGTTTCCCCCTGAACCTGTCTGTACAGTCTGGGGGCCTGTGCCTGTGGTCCTCTCCCGTCCTGTCCCCTGTCCATGTCACCCAGGAACCCCCAAGCTGCCCCCTCGTCATCTACTCCCAGATGGGCCCTTCTTCCCACTGCGGTGCCAGCGGACGTTGGGTCAGGACCCCTGATGTGACTGATTCATCACCAATTACCATGACTTATGATAATCTTCATGCCCCGCGCTGTCCCACTCCATAATCAGGACCCCCCCCAGGCCCACGGTTCCTCACGGTGCCCCAGCATGCACGTGTGCGGGGCTGCGTGGTCCTGCCTGGCAGTGGGGCCCCACAGTCAGGTGCTGTCCTTCAGTAGCCTAGCAAGCACTTTCTGGGTGCCGGTGAGCCTGTGAGGACCCCCCAACACCTCCGACCCTAGCGCAGACCTGAAAGGAGTTTCATTCTGAGAACTCTATTTAAAAAACAACAATAGATCTTATTTACCTATTGGAGAGAGAGAGCGCGTGCGCACGCGAGCACAAGCAGGGGGAGGGGCAGAGGGAGAGGGAGAAGCAGGCTCCCCACCCAGCAAGGAGCCCTGCTGGACGCCTCGATCCCAGGACCCCGGGACCATGACCTGAGCCGAAGGCAGATATTTCCCTAGCTGAGCCATCAGGCAACCTGAGAACTCGATTTTTGAGAATGGTATTTATCAAAACCTCTTATCACTCAGTAGTTCCCATGAGAGGTAACGGGCAGCTTCTCAGAGAACGAGAGATGCCCGGACGTGTCGTGAAGCAGTGGTCCTGAGAGATGCCAGGGCCACGGCCCCAGGGCAGGTGGCTGCCGCCTCCAAGGGCACATTCCAGCTGGGGGCCCGGGACGCACCGGGAACACAGCCCCACGGCCTCTCTCTGCAGCTGCTCTCGGGAGATATGTGGACAGGTCTTAGGAAGGAGGTAGATGCCAGCCCTGCCCCCAAAGCCGAGGCCCGCAGACGTGCTCAGTGAAGCAGCTGTGTTCGGGGAGCAGCCCCACAGAAACTGGGGATCTCAAACCTTCCCCACACCAGGCTCCCAGCTTTCTGAACCCCACTTCACTGCTCCTGCACAGGTTGGTACATGAGGCTAATTCAAGATGAGCAGGCACCTTGAGAAGGCACATCGCTGCAGCCACGATACCCAAATACCGAGGCCTGTCCAGGCCAGAGCCTCACTTGGGCGCTGGTTTTCACAGATGACTTGGCTGTGCCCACTGGCTGCACCGTCATCACCTGCATGAAGGTGTGTCAGCCGCACTCAGCAGACTCGAGAGAGTAAGGCTTATTCACAGCCACAACCGGATCCTGTCTTTGTGCCCCCCCTTTTTTTTAAAGATTTAATTTTAATTTACTTGACAAACACAGCGAGAGAGGGAACACAAGCAGGGGGAGTGGGAGAGGGAGAAGCAGGCTTCCCGCCGAGCAGGGAGCCCGATGCGGGGCTCGACCCCAGGACCCCGGGATCATGACCTGAGCCGAAGGCAGACACTTAACAACTGAGCCCCCCAGGCGACCCTTGTTCTCCCCTAGATCGCAAAGTTCTCATCTTTTGTCAAGACTGTATGCTCTGGAGTGAAGCTGCTCCAAACCATCACAACCTAATCAACGTCACGGGTTCTTAAATCTCTTCACTCTGGGACGCCTGTGGGGCTCAGTTGGTTAAGCCACTACCTTCAGCTTAGGGCATGATCCCAGAGTCCCGGGATCGAGTTCCACAGGGAGTCTGCCTCTCCCTCTGACCTCCCCTCTCATGCTCTCTCTCATTCTCTCTCTCAAATAAATAAATAAAATCTTAAAAAAAAAAACTCTGTCCCCATCAGCAGAAAAAACTCAAGCCCCAATAGGCAAGCATCTAAACACTGGTCTCACCAGCGCCTCTGAAATCCAGACAAGACGCAATTACCCCTTCTACCAGGCCCCAAATTGTGGTCTGTAAAATGTGGGTCGTGGCAATTACAAAAACGTTAAGAGACAGGGCAGCAGCCATGAAGCAAAGTGCCACCCATTCCCCAGAGAGCAAAGGGGACTTCGCTTGCAATTACTAGTTATGAAGAGCTCTCATCCATCCATTGACCCGCCAGCCCAGGGCCCCACGGAGCTGGGGTGGAGCCCGGCACCTGCCAGGGGCATGTTCATAGCCTTTCTGTGCCGAATAGTCCCAGCTCCTGTCAAGCCACGAATACAACCACCTTTGCCGACCTTGCTCCACTGGTATTGGGGGTGGGGGTGGGGCGGGGGAAGGACACAGAGAACCTGGTCTTGACCTTCAGGAATTCATACCCTAGCTGAGGGACCCCTACACAGATGAGAAAACGCCCTCAAAAAGCAATGTGTCAATAAATGCAAACTCGAAAGCATGAAAGTATTTTTTCCTATGTCCTACCATTTCTGAAATGAGGATGTTATTACAGCCAACGTGTAATGTGGGCGTGTTTTTCTTCCTGCCAAGTTATTAAATTGATGATGAGTCCTAAAACTAGTGGTGGCCTTTCCTAACAAAGGAAGCAAACACACACAAAGAGGAAGATTTTCTGGAGAAAAACGGTGTGTTCAAGGAATGGGGGTGGGGAGGGCGGCCAGGGGGAGGCAGAGGTGGTGGGAGAGGCTCTGCGCACTGAGGGACGCGCTGATGGGTCTAGCGCACTGCCCACAGAAATAAAATGTGAGCCACGACCGTTATTTTAAATTCTCTAGAACTGATGTTTAAAAAAAAAAAAGGGACATGGCTAAAATTGAGTACTTTCATCTAACTCAATGCATTCAAATATCAATGCCACGAATCAATACAAAAAAATTACGGGAATTCCCGTCCTCAGTCCACAAGTCCCGGCCCGAGCTCAGCAGCCTCGGGGGCAGCTGCGAGGGGTCGGTCGGCTGGCCGGCCGGCGGGGCCGGAGCAGCGGCGGCACGTGCGGGGCCCCGCGTCGCCCCCGGAGCTTCCCCCGCCGCCTGCCCGACGCCTCGCGGCCGCGTCCCCATTTCCGGACCCGCAGGTGGAAGGCCCGACCTCTCCCTCTTCCTCGCCCGCCTTCCGGCCCCAGCACGTTCGGCCTCGGTTTTCCGCGCGCCTCCTCGGCGCCCCGACCCGCCGCCGCTGCCTCCGCCGGGCCCGCCCCGGCCCGCCCCGGCCCGCCGCGGCCCGCCGAGCCCCACGTGCCGCCGTCCGCGTCCCTAACCAGGGTCCCCGACAGGCACCGCCCGAACCTCACGCGCACCGGAAGTTGCGTTAGCCCAGCTTCCAGCTTACCGAGCCAGGGGGTGGGGTGGGAGGTGTCAGTTACGGACAAGCCCTCCAATCAAAATGCAACACGAGGGGTTTCAGAGGCGCAGGCGCAGCTCCGCCCCTCATCTGGGAACTCCGCCCCACTGCCACGTTCGACGACGGATCGCGCGGGGGTGCGCACATCTCCTGGCCAATCAGGAGCCACAGAGCCCGGGCCTCCAAAGGCAGCAGCCATTCCAGACCCGCGGAAGGTGTAGGAGAAAGCCACCAGTCACAAGTCGAGAAAGAGAAAGTTCTCCAACGGAAGCCAATGAGAAACCCGGGAAGAGTGCGAGCGCGAGCTCCTTGACCAATCCCGGGAGAGGGCGAGGGCAGCCTCCACAGCGATTCCGAATCCGGGGTCGGGGGCCAGTGCGGACAGCCAATCCGAGCGCCTCGAAAGCGGGCCCCGGAGCGCACCAGCCAATCGGGCGCGGGCGCGGGCGGGCGCGCGCGCGGCGGCGTTCGGGCTTATAGGGGCGGGGCGGGCGGCGCGCGCTCTCGTGGCCTCGCTGTCCCGGCGGCGCCAACCGAAGCGCCGCGCCCGCTGCCGACATGCTGCGCCGCGCTCTGCTCTGCCTGGCCCTGGCCGCGCTGACGCGCGCGGGCGCCGCCGCCCCGGAGGAGGAGGACCACGTCCTGGTGCTCAACAAGGGCAACTTCGAGGAGGCGCTGGCGGCCCACAAGTACCTGCTGGTGGAGTTCTGTGAGTGCCGCCGCCCGGGCCGGGCCTGGCCGCCGCGGGGCGGGGACGCGGGGCTGCAGGGGCCGGGGGGCTGCCGGCGGGCCGGGGCCCCCGCCCCCACCCGCGGCCGCACGGGCCGCCGCCCCTCGGCAGCCCGCCGAGCTGCTGTCAGCGTCCCGGGGGCGCCCGTCCTGCCCGAGCCGGACTCGGGGGGTGACGGCCGGTGCACCGCCAGCTCGTGCCTTTGTGCCTGCTGTCCGCACGGCAGGGCCGTCTGCTAGCCCGGGAGGCCGGGGTGGAGCCTTGCGAGCCGCCGCGAATACAAGGGGCTCTCGGGGTCCCTGCCCCGCGGGACCCAGCCCCAGAGCGCCCGCTCCTGCCGGCGCCGCCTTCCTCCGTGCTGTCACCCAGCATCCAGGACGTGTGTGTGTTTAGATGTGGACGCCCGTCTGGGGCGGAAATCTTGAGCGCGGCGCGGCTGCTGACCTTAGCTGAGAGGCAGGTCTGCTCCCACGGTGGGAAGAGTCCCTGCTAAACACGAGTGTCGAGGCAGGTGTGCACAGACGCGGCTCGCACACTCACACTCACGCCCAGCTCTTGCTACGTGTACAGGTGTTGCGAGGCCAGCTTCTTAGCTTCTCTGTGTTCCCCAAGGGCAGTCCCAGGGACACGACTGCCCTTGCTGCCTGCAGGTGATAGGAAGGTGCCCATCGTTAGAGTTTGTCCCGTGCCGGCTGTGACAGAGCTGCAGGGGGGTTGGCGTGGGTTTGTCGTTCGTGGCCTCTGTCCCGATATTGCTTAAGAGCATTGAGCTATCAGCTCAGCCGTGTGTGTTCACAGGGGGTTATCTTGGTGAGTAGATAAGGTTTTTATGGAAGGAAGTACGGAGGAGAAGGCAAGGGAAGCAGTGGAACTTGGGCAGTGCCACTTTCTAGCACCCCACTTTCTTTTTCAGATGCCCCTTGGTGTGGCCACTGCAAGGCTCTGGCCCCTGAGTATGCCAAAGCTGCTGGGAAACTGAGGGCAGAAGGTTCGGAGATCAGGCTGGCCAAGGTCGATGCCACGGAAGAGTCGGATCTGGCCCAGCAGTATGGTGTCCGTGGCTACCCTACGATCAAGTTCTTCAAGAACGGCGACACAGCTGCTCCCAGGGAGTACACAGGTGTGGCTGCCACGCTGGCCCTAACCGCCTGCGGAAGGGGGACCGGAGCTGAGGGGCGGGGCGGGGCACCTGCTCTCGGTCCAGCTCAGCCTCTCAGGCTCTTGTGAGGAGTGTCCCCCCACTCTGCGGAGTGTCTCCAGTGGAGAGGGCCAGCCTGCAGGGTAGCAGGCAGAGGCACATCCTCAGATTGACCAGCGAGGAGAGGAAGGCTGGGGCCCTTGGAACCACATCGGGCAGCAAGCGTAGTGATAGGTAACGTGGGTGTGCCAGCCGGCAGGCCGAGTGCCGCAAGGGATGGGCCGGCGTCCCTCACCTGTCACGGCGGAGCTCTGTGCGGCCGCAGCCCTTACGGCTGCCCTGGGGGCCGGGCCCCTCTGTGGCCTGGTGGGTACTGACGAGCGGAGAGGCTTTTGTCTCTAGAACCGGTTCTGTGGCTCTCCTGTGGAATGCTCTGGAGTAGCCTAGTTAATCCTCAGGCCAGCGACTCTGGTCTCCTTCCTGCGCTGCTGTTTCATGGACCCCGTGCTCGCCTTTGGGACAGAAGCACACGGTTCCTGTGAGCCCGTCGCTGACAGAGCTCTGCTCCTAATTCCACCTGTGACTGATGACTCAGCCTTGAGCTGCCACTTAGCAGGATCCTTTTTAAGTGTGAGCTTCCGAAAGCTTTCTCACGTTGGACCAGGTAGCCAGACCGCGGGGGCAAGCGACTGGCCTCAGGCTCAGGAGGAGCGGGCTTCTCGCTTTTCGTCCTGTGGGCCCTGGGTCGCACGCAGGTGCCCGATCGCTCTGCCCTGCTGGTCCGGGAGGCATGTGCGCTCGGCCACCCCAGGGACGGTGACACCTGAGCAGCCCGGACGCCCGAGGCCAGCCGGGGCTCTGCTGCTTTCACAGGGAAAGCTGGTGTTCAGCACACTTGCCAATCAGCCTTTTTTTTCCCTCTTTTCTAAAGTTCCATCACATCTTTAATTAAGACGATGCCTAGAGTGAGGCCACTGGGGGAAAGTGTGTGTGTGCGTTTAATGAGTTTAAATGTCAGGGAAATTCAGAAAATGCAGACGGACCAGAGAAGGAAAATGAATCCTGACTATTGCCCAGAGGCAGCCACTGCCTTCCCCTTGCTCCACACTCATTCTCAGCTTCTCACGCACACAGAAAAGCCTTGCTGGCTCGAGGATTCGCACGGGTGTGAGGACAAGGCGGCTGTCCCGTGGCAGGGGGCTACGCCTGCTGTGGTTCTGGCGGAGAGCTCAGGGGAGACTGGCGGGGAGGGCGGGCCCCGGTTCTCAGCGGAACCGCATGTATTTGGGCGCAGCTGGCCGGGACGCTGAGGACATCGTGAACTGGCTGAAGAAGCGCACGGGCCCGGCGGCCACCACGCTGCCTGACAGGGCCGCCGCCGAGGCCTTGGTGGAGTCCAGCGACGTGACCGTCATTGGCTTCTTCAAGGTAGGGGCTTGGCTTGGGAGCTTCGTCTTGTGGCCTTCTCCCCCCCGCCCCCGGCGCGGGAGGAGGGTTCTCGGGGGCCTGGGCCGCCTGGGCTGTCGCGCTGCCGACCCTGGCAGGGGTCCTCGGTGCCGGGGTGCATGTCCACCTCTGCGGCTTCTCCTCTGTAGGACGTGGACTCGGACTTTGCCAAGCAGTTCTTGCTGGCAGCGGAGGCCGTCGACGACATACCTTTCGGGATCACGTCCAACAGTGACGTGTTCTCCAAATACCAGCTGGGCGGGGACGGAGTCGTGCTCTTCAAGAAGGTGAGTGGCCCTCCCGAGGCCACGCCCCGGGTGCTGAGACGCCGGGCAGGGGGCTGCTTTCCTTATCGCTCCCGGGGCTGGCGGACCTTGGCCGGGCGGCGCCGGGGCCACCAGCTGGACTTATCGAGGGCTCGTTGTGCAATGTCAGACCCGGGGAGCCGCTGGGACGGCAGCCTTCAGACTTTGCGCTCTGGGTCCTTTGTTTCGGCCCGCGTGGTGGCTGTCGGGCCGTGTCTAACGAAAGCACGGCCACTCTGTGGGGTTGGCTCTTCTAAGAGAGACCGGGAAGACGGTATGGCAGAGGTTGCCGTTTTAACTGGTTCGAAGCACAGGATCGTAATTACGCGGACGCTGCTGCCCTCCGGTGCTCGTTTCCACGACCGTTTTGCTCACCGGAAACAGAGACTCCGCAGTGTTGGCTCTCGGGCGAGCGTTCCCACCGCTGGCCCAGCCTGGCCCCCGTGGTGTGGGCGCACGGCTCCCGGGCCATGTGCCCCTCGGTTGTGTGTGCGTCGCTAGGACGAGGCCTGGCTCCCGTGTGTGGTGTCTCCATGGGCTCACTGGGTCTCCTGATTTTCGTTTTAGCCACTACGCAGCCAGGTGGGCTGGCGGAAGCCCCAGGATTTCGGAGTGCGCTGCCCCGCGTTGGCCGGTGGTGTGTCCGCGCCCTTCCAATGGCACAGGCGGTGGACGGGGAGGACACGGCCGGAGGGTGGGGACGTGGCAGGAGGCATGTCTTCGGGGCTGGCGAGAGGGCGTCTGAGTCCTGCTTTGTCCCTGTGGGAAGAGGGCAGGTTCAGAGCTCCAACGAAGCAATACGGCACGTGGTCCGAAGGGGCGCCGGGCTCTGGGCTCTGGGCTCTGGGCTGGGGCCGCCGTGTGTGTGCCCCCCGACGTGTGGGCAGCCAGGCCAAGTGACTGAATGGGCCTCGGTCAGCTCTCCGTAGTAATCGCTGCATCTGGCACCTGGCCAGGCACTGGCAGCGGCGATGGGGGTGCCTCCCGCTGCGGGCTGGAGAACCGGGGACACGCCAACTCGGGTGGCTTTGTTCCGGTGTCGTCGCCGATCCCGCGGTTCCTGTAGTCCGCCCGTCCTCGAGACAACTCCAGACACGTCTTCGCTCTCAAAGGGAGCAGCCTTGCTGGGTTAGCCACTAGTCCTCGAACGGGCGCCCAGGAAATCACAGTTACCCGGGTGACGAAGGGAGCCCCTGGGGCATGGGTGGGCTGGGCCTCGGGGTGGCGGGAGTCCTGGGTTCTGAGGTTGAGACTGATGGAAAAAGGAGTTTCTCTGAGGCCACCGAGACCCATATGCCCTCCTGTGTCCACATGGCGCTCCCCATCACCCTGAAGATCCAGTGCCCCCATTGTCTTTTTTTTTTTTTAAGATTTTATTTATTCATTTGAGAGAGAAAGAGAAGGGGGGAGGGGCAAAGGGAGAAGGAAAAGCAGGCCCCCCGCTGAGCAGGGAGCCCGATTCAGGACTTGATCCCAGCACCCTGGGATCATGACCTGAGCCAAAGGCAGACGCCCCACCATCTGAGCCCCCCAGGTGTCCCCAGAGCACCAGTTTTCACGCAGGACCCTCGGGTGCTGACGTGTCCACGAAGGTCTGCGGAGGCTTCACGCGCGGGAGCTCGGCGGGTGAACTGACCGCCGGTGCTTCCGTCCTGTGGTCCGTGCTCACTGGGCACGGCCGGCCCCCTCGGGTCCGATGCCGGCCGGGGGCAGCCTTGAGCAGAAGCCCGGCGGAGCCCGGGGACTCGGTGCCGCGCGCGCGGGTCAGTGGCGGCCACAGCTGCTGTCCCGTGGGCCGCGCCGCGGACGAGAGGAGGGAGGCTCAGGTCCAGCCCCCGGGTTCCTGCCGGGCGGTCTCCCGTTTTCGCCACCATCTGGCTCATTTTGCCAGCCTTCGCTTGTTCCCCTTCGTCCAGGCCGTTCAGCCCAGTTCCTCAAAGTGCGCTGGGTCTTCCTGTCTGCCCAGGGCCGTTGGCGGGGGGCGGGGGGCACGCTGAGCCGGTGCCTTCCCAGCAGGACAGGGCAGGCGGGCTCCCTGGAGTGGCCAGCTGCCACTCGCCGGAAGGATGGGGGCTTGGGTCATGGGTCACCGCCAGTCAGACCTTTGGTTTGAGAGCTACTCACGCTGTGTCTTTATCGTGGGGTTTGATTTCCTTTTTTATTCTTTGAAGCTAGAGGGTTAGGAGTAGTTGCAGGGCTGGGCCTCCCCTCCACTGCCTGCAGCGTCAGGCCTTTTGGGGACGTTAGTCACTGGGGCCTGGCGGAGCTGGCCTCTGCTGCTGTCCCTCGCTGAATGAGGGCCGATCATCTGTTTCTGTCTAAAGTAGACAGTGACCACCGTGCGATGTGGCACCATTACTGAAAAGCTTGCGTCTCGAGACAGGTGCGTGGGGCCGCTCTGTTCTTCAGGCCTCTCGGCGTGAGATCAGGCAGACCGCTCACAGCGTGGGGGCGGGTCTCGGGGATTTGGGGGTGCCGTGGCCTGTGTGCCGCTCGGAGGGGCTCAGCAGCGCACCTGGGAGGGCACGCCTGGTGGGGCCGGGCCTCCTGGCTTCTCGCCCCCTTTCCCTCTTCTCCGTCCCGGGTTTGGGGAAGAGCAAGCAGGCTTCAGTTCCTCCCGCGAGGGGGGCTCCCGGTGCCCAGCCCTCCGTGCGGTCTGCTTTAGCAGCCATCGTCGGGGTCAGGGTAAAGCCCAGGCTCTCCTGACTCGATGGCTGGAGCAGGAGTGGCGAGCTGCTCTTCTGGAAGCTCCTTGGGGGAAGCACAGGGGGAAATGACTGGGAAGGAAAGGAGAGTAGTTTCCGTCCCTGGGTCCGATCGGACAGTTCAGAGGGAAGGACGGAGGGCTCACCTGGGCAGGCTCGGGCAACCCACCCGCCCGTCTGCGCACCCGGTCCAGAGCCACGGCTGCGGCTACAGGGCCCCCCTTGGGCCTCCCTGGGCAACACTGAGCCTTCCACCTTCGGGCCCCGGGACTCCTCAACTCTTCACGTTATTGGGGATCTCAAAGAGCTGGGGTGGCTGAGTGTTAGTTATACTCACTGACGTTTATTGGGTCAGAAATTAGAACTTAGAATTTTTTTTTTTTTTTTGAGAAATTTTTTTTTTTTTTAGAGATTTTATTTATTTGAGAGAGAGGCAAAGGCAGAGGAAAAAGCAGGCTCTCCACTGAGCAGGGAGTCCGATGCGGGACTCGATCCCAGGACCCTGAGACCATGACCTGAGCCGAAGGCAGACGCTCCACCAACTGAGCCCCTCAGGCGCCCCTAAGAAATGTTTTAAAGACCTCGTTCATCCAGGGCGCCTGGCTGGCTCAGTCGGTGGAGCAGGTGACTTTTGATCTCAGGGTCGTGAGTTCCAGCCCCAGGTTGGGCAAGGAGGCAACTTAAACCTCGTTCGTCTGAAATAACAAGAAGTTATTTGTAATCACAAGTGACGGTCTCGTGAACGTCGGTTTTTCCGCAATGACTGTGGCCGAGTGGTGAGAGTGTTGGGTTTCTTGCAGTGACTAGGGTCGGCCTGGTGGCGGCAGCCCTGGCTGACCTCCGTCTGTTGGGACATCCCTCATCTCCACGTCCATCCGAGGGCACAGCGTGCTCGGAAAGGGTGTGTTCTGAGCCCGAGCAGGAAACCGCAGCCGCCCCGAAGGCCCTGTGCCCTCCCCTTGGTGTCGCTGCTGCCCGGTGCTCGGAGAGACGCCGCCGTCCGCAGCCCTTCTCGGGCTCTGTCTTGTGGACAGAGGCATGTGGCTTCTGCTCCCCGTTGCTCTCGAGAGCCCCAGACAGGAAGGGGGCTGCTGCACTGCCACGCCGGGGCTGCCAGGGGCCTGTGGGAGGCTTTGGGAGCACCAGGGTGCTCACGGCCCTCTGCGCATCCACAGTTTGACGAAGGCCGCAACAACTTTGAGGGAGACATCACCAAGGAGAAGCTGCTGGACTTCATCAAGCACAACCAGCTGCCACTGGTCATCGAGTTCACGGAGCAGGTGTGGCTCTCCCGTGGGTCCTGCGCCCTGCGGGTGGGGTGGCCCGGGAGGCTCACGAGGTCCCGGCCCCAGGGACCCCGAGAGACGGAGAGCTGCCGGGAGAATCTCGTGTTAACGGCTCAGTTCGTGGCCCAGACCCAGTAACCTGTGCTTACGACACAGACAGCCCCAAAGATCTTCGGAGGCGAAATCAAGACCCACATCCTGCTGTTCCTGCCCAAGAGCGTGTCTGACTACGACAGTAAGCTGAGCAGCTTCAAGAAGGCCGCCGAGCGCTTCAGGGGGAAGGTGGGCCCTCGCGTGCCCGCTGCGGTGCGGGGAGCGGTAGCCGCCGTGGGCCCCCCGCCTTACCGGGCCCCTTCTCCCCGCAGATCCTGTTCATCTTCATCGACAGCGACCACACCGACAACCAGCGCATCCTCGAGTTCTTCGGCCTCAAGAAGGAGGAGTGCCCTGCCGTGCGCCTCATCACCCTGGAGGAGGAGATGACCAAGTACAAGCCGGAGTCGGACGAGCTGACGGCGGAGAAGATCGAGGAGTTCTGCCACCGCTTCCTGGAGGGCAAGATCAAGGTGGGGGGCTGCGTCCTGGCGTGGGGCTGGCCTGTGCTGACCTCTGTCCTCGGGGTCCCCCTGCTCGGGGAGAGGTTCTGGTCCTCCGAGGGCAGCCAGGGGAGTGGGCCCCGAGGGCCGCGGGGGGCCCCCGGGCGTCCGTGACCCTGCCCCACCTGCCCTCCAGCCCCACCTCATGAGCCAGGAGCTGCCCGAAGACTGGGACAAGCAGCCCGTCAAGGTGCTGGTCGGGAAGAACTTTGAAGAAGTTGCCTTCGACGAGAAAAAGAACGTGTTCGTGGAGTTCTGTAAGCGAAGCCCCTCCAGCCTCCCGGGGCTGGCCCCCCGCGAGGGCGTGCGCGCTGGGGGCGGGCGGCGGGCGGCTCTGGGCCCAGCGCCTCGCACGGATCTCTTCCAGACGCCCCGTGGTGCGGGCACTGCAAACAGCTGGCTCCCGTCTGGGACAAGTTGGGAGAGACGTACAAGGACCACGAAAACATCATCATCGCCAAGATGGACTCGACGGCCAACGAGGTGGAGGCCGTGAAAGTGCACAGCTTCCCCACGTTGAAGTTCTTCCCCGCGAGCGCCGACAGGACGGTGCGGCGCCGGCCCGGCTGGGGGAGGGAGGGTGGCGGGGACGCGGGGAGGCCGCTGCGCGGCTGCCTGACCTGCCCTCACCCTCTCCCTCTGCAGGTCATTGATTACAACGGGGAGCGGACGCTAGACGGTTTTAAGAAGTTCTTGGACAGCGGTGGCCAGGACGGGGCTGGGGACGATGACGTGAGTGGGGGTCGGTGGGCCGCTGGAGGGGCACACGTGTGGCCCCGGGCCGGGCAGAGCCATTCTCCCTGAGGAATTCTCTGGATGGTGGCCTTTAGAGGGGTCTTGAAATGCTGACGTTTGCTCGTGGCACCTTAGACTCGTCCCATAAGGCCCTCTGCCAGCCGGGACGCTGAGGCGACCCGCTGGACAGCAGCTTCGGCCTGTCCGGGTCAGCCCCGGGCCGCTGGGGCGAAGCAGAGGGTCGTCCGCTGGGTGTGGGGGCGGGGGGCCGCCCGGAAGGGGCAGCAGGCCTGCCGAGGGAGCGCACTGTGAAGCTGGCGGGGCGGGCCAGCTCGTGCTGCTGGGCCCCAGGGCTGTCACTGTCCCTACAGACCCCGGAGGCTGGGGTCCTGGGCGCCCCCCCCACCCCGTCTTGTCGGCAGGAGCCCCCTTCACGTCCGCTCTTAGAGACCAGAGTTGGCTGCTTCTGTCTGAATGGCTGGCTGGGTCCTGGGGTGCAGGGCCTGGGTGCTGGGGCCGGGCTGTGCCACCGGCCTGACCACGGCCTTTCCCGATGGGTTTCTTCGTGTCCTCCCTCCTCCCCCCCAGGATCTGGAAGATCTGGAAGAAGCGGAGGAGCCTGACCTGGAGGAGGAGGACGATCAGAAAGCTGTGAGAGATGAGCTGTGAGGCGGAGCGCGCAGACCTGGGCGCCCCAGACACGACACCCCCACGGGCGGCGCGTCCCAGCAGCGCGGCCTCCGGAAGCCCGAGGACCCTCACGGGAGGGAGGGAGCGCCGACCGGAAACGCAGGGAATTTTTCTGAAGCAACACTTCATCCTAACACATGAGTAAATTTAGACCCGTCTCTTACTTCTGCTTTTCAATTTTTGGAAAGGGATTTCTCTCCAGGCCAGCTCCCTTTGGTGGGCCGTTTTTTTTTTTTTTAAATTGTGATGTACTTTTTCGTACATGGTTTTGTCCAAAGTGCTTGTTAAAATGTCTTTGAATCTCACATAGGTGAAGTCTCCTTCCTGTTAGGTCTATACTATCACTTTAAAAAATTCCATTTGTGGGATTTTGAGACATTTTTGGACGTCAGGGTGTCCCACTGTGACCGGGCCTCCCTGGAGACTCCTGTCCCCCACGTGGGGAGGGGCCGGGCCGGATGGGTCCCTCTCACCTCGTGCCGGTGTCGCCGTGACGGAGCGTGGGTCTCGCACGATTGGCTTAGATTGAGACCCTAGGTCTCCGTCCCGGGGGCCCTTGTACGACTGGAGGGGGCGGTGGGTGCCGGCTGAGCCCAGGACAGACCCGGGCAGCCCCCCCTTCCTCCCCGAGCCAGTCTCCCCAGTGCTGTGTGACTTCCAGCGCCGCCTGAGGTCTGCGGCAGCAGAACCAGAACCCTCCATGTCCGGGCTGGGAAACGGCCAAGGGTGCTTGAGCCGAACCACGTGCGGGCCGTTTTTCAGCTGTTTCTGCCACGATGTTGGAATTGAACACATTGGCCAAATAAAGTTGAAATTTTCTTACCTCTCGTTTCTGCTTTACGAGCTCTCCAGGCTGCGGGGAGCGGGCCGGGGTCAGGCCTCTCATCGGGGCACCTTGGAGCGTGGGGCCTCCACGGGAACCACAGGCGCGGCTCGGGGTGTCAGTTGCCAGGCGCGCACGGCCGCGGGTGCTGCCGCCGGATGGGGCCAGGGGCCCAGCGTTGTTCTGGGGCATCTCGCTGCCTGGGGACACGAGGTGGCCCCGTGTGGAGCGCGCCCGGCCAGTGCCGAGGCTTCCTGCCCCCGCGGGGTCTGAAGAGGAGTTGGCGGCTTGCGCGCAGGACCTGGCGACCCGGTAGTGTTGCCATGCTCACCGCCGAGCCGCACCGGTCAGGGTCACATGTTCAAGTAGCGAGTCAGGTTTTACAACCTGCTCTGACTTGTAGAACCTCCGCTTGCTTGTAGTTCACGCTGAGAAAGGGACAACTGGTTTTCCTAGAACGGGAAAGCCCAGCTGCGGGGCGGGGTGGGGTGGATGGCCCGTGGGAGCCTGACGCGGGGACTCCTCGGAACCCCAGGGAGCGTGGCGCTGCCTGTGGGTCCCTCTTGAGAGCAGGAGAGGATCCCGCACGGCTGGCGGGACTCGGGTGGCCGCCCAGCCATCACCACCGGGGCTTTGCATCTGTCGGTCTCTGAGCATGTCTGCAGCGGCACGTGGGACCGGAGGGCCGCCTGCTGACGTCCTGGGAGGGAATGCGCGCGGACATTCAGTCCACCTTAGGTCAAGGACAGAGCACGAAGCCCAGTTTCCGGGGAGCCCTGCAGCACACGTGCCTCGATCGGTCCCCGGCGCCCCGGCTCTGATGCCCGCGTGTCGGTGGGGGCTTCGCCGGTGCACGGCGGGAGACACGCCCAGAAGACCTGCTGCGAACGGGCTCCTCCCGGTGCTCTCCGCTCACTCGCCCAGCCAGAGGCCCGTGTGCCTGCTCATGTCCTCCCTGCCGCCGGCAGCCCGCCCTCCAGGCCTTCACAGAGCCCAGCCCAGGGGAGCGGAGCGGGACCCCGCCGGTGTGCCGGGAGGACCCGGCGTTAGCACCAGCCAGGCCCTCGGCCACTCCTCCAGCTTGGCGGCCCTGGTCCTCGGGTGGCCTGTGCTGCTGCTGGCTTCCAGCGCGTCCCCTCGGGGCTTATGTGTGTCGTGCTTCCGTCCTAGGAGGATGGTAGCCCTGCCCTCCCAAATGTGAGCTATTCCCTCAGGGGGACACATGGCCTCCGGCGCAGGAGACCAGCACACAGGCAGGTCGTCAGGAATCACAGCTACGCACCGGGGAGGCTGGGCCCATCCTGTGCTCCCTGCCCCAGCAGCGGTGTGGGTGACCCTGACGGCCCAGCTGTGCCAAGCCAGGTCCTGTGCACGGAGAGCTGGGCCGTCATGCGCTCCCGGGAGCGGGAGTGAGTCACCCATACCTTCCCCCTTTTGCAGAGGCAGCTGATGAGCACATTCCAGGGCCCGGGCTGCGAGGTGGAGTCCGAGACCTGGCAGAGCCACTGGATAAGCGGGGTGCTCAGTTCCGGCCTAGCAGCCCGGGACTTCCCAAATCTCCCTCTCCTCCTCTCCCGCTCCCTGCAGGGGCTTAGAGGCTACTGTCCCGGAAGCGCGCCAGCCCCTTGGGGTCCTCGGCCGCAAAGCCTGCGGGCAGGACCGGGGCCGGCAACGGGCCTGCACCTGTTCTCCCAACAGGCCCTCGGGCTCCTGCTCTTCCTCGGACCCCTCAGAGTAAGCCTCTCGGGTTAATTAAATGTCGTAGTGGGCGGTAGCGCTCTAGAAGCAGAAGCCTGACGCCGTACAAACCAGGTCACCCCACGAGCGCCTGTGGGTGTCGGGGCCTGCGCCAGAGCCATCCAGCCTGGGTTCCGCCAC
Organism: Potos flavus; assembly: GCA_028534135.1. NCBI lineage: Eukaryota > Metazoa > Chordata > Mammalia > Carnivora > Procyonidae > Potos > Potos flavus. The sequence continues at coordinate 821,235 of CM052891.1, forward strand.
CGCGGCTGCTGCGAGGGAGGCTCTGCGGACAGTCTCAGGTCAGAGGCTCACCCCGCTGGCTTCTGACCAGGGGTTTCCAAAACGGAATGCCTCAGGTCACGCCCGTGGTTTAGAGGACAGTCCTGTCTCCTCCCTAGAATAAAAAGCACACTAAGTACCTTTCAAGGGGTCTGTTGTGACTGGTGGGGGCCTTTGGGCGCCTGTCCCTTCTCTGATCCAAATGGAAACGCTGAAGCCACAAACCCCCAAGCTCTCAGCCCACCTCGGTCGGATGGACTGGGGCTTTGTCGCTGGGGCTGCCGACAGGCTGGCGCTGGCCCGTTTCTAGCCCGAAGCTGGGTCACTCTCGGGAAGGGCTGAGCCCTCGGCATCTGTGTCCAGGGTTCTGGGAGGGCAGACAGAACTTTCCACGACACCAGAATAGGCAATCTTCACATCAAAGGAAAGTTCTGTCTCCTGGGAATGACCCAGAAGAAGCTATACTGACCCCTCCCAAGTGACCAGGAGTTAAGATCAGCTGGCACCAGCGTCTGAGCCCCGGAGTACGGGGCCACTGGGACCAGCCCTGATCGGGCCCCAGCAGCAGCGGGCGGGGGCTCTGGGACGGGCTGGGGAACGCTTGTCGGGCGGGGAGTCTGTCCGAGGCAGTGCCCCGTTTCTCCACAGCATTTGGCCCAAGGCTTTGCACTTAGAGGGCGTTAAATACATTTGTTGATTTGGTTTTGTTGGACCCAAACCAGCCTGGTGACGCAAGGCTGCCGGTAAGCAGGACGCTAGCCGCACCCCCCCACCCCGTGCAGAGCGCCGGTCGGTCTGGGCTCTGTCTTCACTCAGCATCTGGGTGGCCACCCAGGGGGATTGCGCCCACTGGACGGGTTCAACTGCATCCCTCCGATGTTCCGATGTGGCAGTGCTAAGCCCCAGAACCCCAGACTGTGATCTTATTTGGAAATACAGTGGTCACAGATGTGATCGGTCAAAATGAGGTCATGCTGGAATAGGGGGACCCTAATCCGACCACTGGGGTCCTTATAAAAAGGGGAAATTTGGACACAGACGGGCAGGCAGAAGACCATGTGGACATGAAGGCAGAGATGTGGTGATACATCTATGAGCCAGAGAACACCAAGGACCACCACCAAAAGCCAGGAGAGGGGCCTGGAACAGATTCTCCTTCTGAAGGAACCAACCCTGGGACACCTTGATTTTGGCCTTCTGGCCTCTAGAACCACGAGGAAATCAAGTTTAAGTCCCCAGTCTGGTACTTTGTAACAGCAGCCCTAACAAATGCAGCCAGCCAGCCTCGCCCGCCTCGGGGGGCTGACCCTGACCCCCCAGGCATGCTGCTGGGTGTGCACACTCAGGTCTCCTGCCTCTTCTCTCCAGTGAAGGCCAGCCACCTCCAGTAGGACGACTCGTGTTGGCTCAACTGGCCAAGCAGAGGGCACCCCCCACGGGGTGTGACGGCCTCTCCTGGGGGAGCAGACTGGACGCTCTCTCAAGTGGGAGCATGGGGGTCCTTGGCAGTGAGAGGCAGGAGCCTGGAAGCAGGGGAAGTGTGGGGGGTGGGGACACGGGGGTGGAGAGAAACAGGGCAGCGTGGGCTGGGCAGGTGGGAGCCGAGGCGTTTCTTTGGATTCTAACCTGGGACGTTCCTGAGGAGGAGGGCCGCGTGGTACAGGCCTGAGGGGAGGTGACAAATGACAGGGAGGGATACGGGTAGGGCTGGACCTTCTCTGGTATGGTCAGGGCCCTGTGCCTCCTCCTCGGCTGGGGGCAGCCCCCTTGCTTTCCGGGAGGTGGACGCAGCCACCCTCACCAGACATCGTGGCCCTTTCCCTGAGTCTCCGGGCCTTTGGCAGGTGCCTGGGCCCTCTCCATGACCTTGGTAGCCGTGCACCTTCCTCATGGGTCCTGTCCTTCTAGTGCCTTCTCCTGCCCTCTGTAAGGCACCTTCTAGGCCCAGCTGTGGGGCAGACAGCAGTGGCCAGGAAGGATCTGACCCCTTTGGCCAGGGCACAGCGACAGGTGGGCTGAAAGATGAACCACTGAACATGATCCGCAGTGCACGGCCGGCGCTGCTCCGTTTCAGCCCCTCCCGGCAAGAGCATGACGGCGCAGCTTTATATAGCGCCGCGGTCCTATATAAGAGGGAAGTGCCCGGCGGCTGGGGAGCAGAGCGGCGGCGGCGGAGACTGTGTGCGCGGTGTGATCTGGCCGGACACGTCCCTTCCCCGAGCAGCAGGAGGGTCCCCCCACGGCGGGCCCGCCACAGCACCCAGGATGCCCAGCAGGACCAGCCGCTACGCCCGGTACGGCCCCCGGCAGCGGCGCCGGCGGCTGCTGGCCGACCGCAGTGTGCGCTTCCCTAACGACGTCCTGTTTTTGGACCACATCCGCCAAGGGGACCTGGAGCAGGTAGGGCGCTTCATCCGGACTCGGAAGGTCGCCCTGGACACCATCCACCCCTCGGGTGAGTGCCTGCGGGGCCAGCGCGGGGTCTGTGGGGTGTCAGGGGAAGGGCTCCGCCTTGACCCCTCCTGCCCGGCCCTGCCCTGCGCAGGCCTGGCCGCCCTGCATGAGGCTGTGCTGTCTGGAAACCTGGAGTGTGTGAAGCTGCTGGTCAAGTATGGGGCTGACATCCACCAGCGGGACGAGACCGGCTGGACGCCCCTGCACATCGCCTGCAGCGACGGCTACCCGGACATAGCCAGGTGAGGGGTCCCGCCGGGGCTTCGTCCCCACCGCTCTGGCCTCGAGGGGCCTCCAGGATGGGTCTCCCCAGAGACGGCCCTGGTGGTACAGCTGAGAACCCTAAGAGCTTCTGGAACCTCCTTTCTGCCCTCTTCCCCAGAGCAAACTGGAACAGTCAGCCATTGTGTCCGCAGGGTCAGGTTTCCTCTTCACCCCTCCTGGAAAAATTTTAAAAAAAGCTGTGCCTCAGGACTGCAACCCGCCACCGGGGTTGGGGTGAGAGCGTCCTCCGGGCCACCTCCCCACTGTCGCCTTTGCACCCCAGGTACCTCATCTCCCTGGGGGCCGACAGAGACGCAGCCAACGACGACGGAGACCTGCCGTCAGACCTCATCGACCCAGACTTCAAGGACCTGGTGGAGCTCTTCAAAGGGACCACGATGGACTGAGCCCAGCCCTGCCCCCCGGGGCTCTGGCCCAACCTAGAGAAGCTGGGTGCCCACCTCCCCAAGTGCTTGGAACTGCCCCGCCGGTAGGGCCGGCAGGCGGCTAGGACCCCAGTACCTGGGCACAACCCCCACCCCACCCCCACTTCTGGCCTGGCTTTTTCTCCAGGTGAATTTTTTATTGGGACACTTTTTACTTTTTCAATAAACGTCATTCCCTAGCCCCTGGTGGTAGCCTGATTACTGGGGACGGGACCCAGCTCCCCCGCTTCCGGTGGTCAGCGGGCCCTGCCGTCCACGCCAGGCTTGGGGGGCCAGGGGTCAGCGCCAGCGCTGGGAGCCAGACTCTCGGGGCTGCCGGCTCTGAGGTCTCCGACCGCGCCAGCCCCGGACCCCCCGGGCGCCGCCGCCCCCAGCCGCTCGGCTGCGCTCCCCGCGGCCCCGCAGCCCCACACACCGCCGCCCCCCGCCCTCCCCAGACCCGGTACGCCCTCCTCCGCCGCCCCCCGACCCCGGCGAAACCCGGCGTGCCGGCCCCGCAACGCCCGGCCTCAGGCCCCGCCCCCGCCGCCCTGCGAGCGCCGGCCGTCACGTGGCCCTCACGCTCCCCGCGCCTGCGCGCGGTGACGTCACTTCCGGCCGGGCCCCTGCTGGCGGCGGCGGCGGCGGCGGCGGCGGCGGCCGAGCGGGCGAGGTGAGGCGGGCGCGGCCAGGACCCGCCCTGGCCCGGCGGCTGGCGAGGGGAGGGCTCGGGCGGGGTCGCGCAGGGCTGCGAGCGGGCGCCCGGTTCGGTCCGCTGCGCCCGAGTCGCTGGGCCTGCTGGGGGGCGCGCACCCCGGCGCGGAGCGGGCGGCGGGGAGGGGGCGTGGGGACGTGGCGGGCCCTGTCCGCGCCGGTCTCGGGACCCGGCGCCCCGACATCCCCGGGGAGATGGGCTCGTTAAGGGGCAGCCGGGGGCCCGCCCCTTTCGGTCTCTGAAGCAGCCGGCGCGGAGGTGGACAAATGTCCTGCCTCCCCCCTTCTCCGAAGGGAACATTCCTGAGAATGCTTCTTGGCTGCTGGGGTGCAGCTGGCCAGGCCCCGCCGCAGTGTTTCCTTCTTTCCGTTATCCGGGCTTTCGCACAGCCCCGGCCTCCGCGGGCCGGGTGGTGCGGCGCTGGGTGCAGGGTGCAAACGGGGTGAGATGGGCCCGGCCCTCAGGGGGCCAGCTCACTGGGCTGCAGCGCCTGATGCCGCCCCCGGGGCTGCCGTAGTTGGTGCTGGACAGGGGGTATGGCGGTGCACATGTCCTGTCCTCTGGCCAGTCCCAAGGAGGCTTCCAAGAGAAGGCGGTCTTATAGCTGAATCCCAAGTATGAATAAGAGCCTATTGGGCGGAGGGGACACCTTGAGTAAGGGCCCCCGAGCTGGCAGTGAGGAGCGGCGCGTGAGTTCTGGGTAGAGAGCTTTCAGAGAGGAGTGGGAATGGGGAGGAAAGGGAGCAGGGGCCACGTCCTGCAGGACATGAGCTTGATTTGGGGTGAGCTGAGGGGATGATGAGGTTTCTGGGTCAGGTGGTGGGTGTGCACGCCCTCAGGGCTGTTGCTTGGGGTGGGAGCTGCTGCCATCAGCCAGGAAGGAGGGCGAGGGTGCGGTGCTTAGAGGTTTTGCCCCCAGGGTCTTCAGGGCAAGGCCCCTGTTGGGAATTTAGTACAGCAGTGTTCTGGTACCTGCTCGGATAGTAGGTCATTTTCTAGAAGTCTTAATGGCTGAAACTGTTGAGTATCACAAAGACACAGAGTATCCTGGGAAAGTAGAATCTAAGAAAATCAGAGTATCAGAAATTCCAAAGGAACACAGAACGATCACCGCTCGCATCACTGATTCTAACTCCAGAATGTTCATTGTCACTTTTCTGAACAAGAGAGTGTCCTCTTCTCTCCTGTCCTTAGGCATATGGCTGTGTGTTGGGGAAGAGTCTGACATTGGGGGGCTGAGGGCTGGGCTTCGGGTCCCCCCCATGCCCTGCCTCCCCCCAGGAGGTCTCAGAAAGTCCTTGGTTTCCATCCAAGAGCAAGGTACAAAACTTATCTGTCTGGAGAGACTCCCTCCTTGTCTCTGAGTAGAACCGCATTGATGGCCGGGGTGTCCAGGGACCTGCGAAGGGGTGCTAGCAAGGGCATCGGTGGGCTCTGAGGTGCTCAGGTGAGCTGATGGCCCTGGAGGCTCAGACCCTGGGAGCCACTGGGGGTTCAGACCCTACTTTGCTGGGTGGCAGCTTCTTGCTGTGGCTGGTGGCACTGCTGCCTTTCCACATGTCCTGGAAGTTCCTGGGCCGCCTCCTCCCTGTGCATGGGCTGGCTCTGCATTTGGGGCGCCCAGCACTGTCCCGGACTGTGCTTCACAGTCAGCAGTGGCCTGCCACTCCCAGAAGTGCCCAGTCAGTGCGGTCTTTCTGTGATTGTCCTGTCTGTCGTCAAGCCGGAGAGCCTGGCAAGCGTCCTCGGGGGCTGCTTTGGCTTAGATGAGTGCTCCGAGGCCCGAAAAGGAAGGGATTTCCCTGGGGGCAGCAGAGCAAGGATGGATGACCTCCAGTCCCAGAGCGGTTCTGGACGCTGCCATTTGCCTAGCACATAGCCACCAGCTGCCGTGAGCTCGACAGCCGTGGCCAAGAGTCAGGCCCTACAGAATGCACAGTGTGGGGGGCAGCGTGGTTCTCTGTGGCAAGGGCAGCTGGCAGAGGCGGTTCTGTTCCAGAGACTGTGTTTGGGGGTGAGCTGGAACCCCGCAGCCAGACGCACCTGAAGGAATAGATGGGGCCGCACTGAGGGCCTGATGGCATTAGAGGGCCCAGGGCGTGTACGGCAGGGAATTACTTGGGGAGGGGTGTCAGGACGGGGGTTGGGGGGAATGGTGCAGGAGGCTATGCGGTTGGGGGGGAATGGTGGTTGGACGGCGGTGGCTGCAAATGGGTAGAGGTAGCTGGAGAGCACGTTGGAGGCTCTGGGAAGGCTGGCCTGGGCTTGCCAACGGTGGGATTGTGGGCCAAGGGGGGACCGTCGTTGCGTCGTTAGATCTGAGACACCAACGACTGAGCTGCCCCTCACATCGCAGTCATCGAGACTGGAAGGACGCTGCAAGCATCAGTGTGCTAGCGGTTGCCAGATGCGACCCTGTTTGTTTGGATTTTTTTAAAGATTTTATTTATTTATTTGACAGAGAGCGAGAGAGAGCACGTGCACAACCAGGGGGAGCAGCAGAGGGAGAGGGACAAGCTGACTCCCCGCTGAGCAGGGAGCCCCATGTGGGGGTTGATCCCAGGACCCCGGGATCATGACCCAAGCCAGAGGTAGATGCTCAACCGACGGAGTCCCCCAGGGGCCCCAGAGCTGAGGAAATAATTGTGCCTCTAGTCCCTGTGAGCAGAAGAGGGAAAGCAAACGAGGGGAAGGAAGGAGACGGTTTGGGAGGTGGTGAAGGCCCGGTACTCTCTGAGGGGGCTTGCCCGCCCCTGGGCTGCTGCCCCCGCCCCTCCCCTGAGCACCGGGTCCCCGTCCTGCTGGACTGGAGGCTCCGTGGTCCTCCGTGGCTCGGCCTGTGTCGCTCGGTGTTCTCGGCACTCCTCCAGGCCTGTGCCGCTCTCCCCGGCGCTCCGGTCACCCGGCCCCTCCGCCCTGCCGCTCTCGTGGCCCCGCTCAGCGCTCTCCCTGGCGGTCAGCACTGCTCCGATGTCCCTCTGCTTCGGCGGAGATGCCCCGCGGTCAGCCCGGCCTCAGGCCTCCCTCGCCGGCTGCCGCTTACCGACAGGCAGCCTTGGACGACTGCCCACTTCCTCCCCTAGTCCACCGAGACCGTGCCTGCCGAGGTCGGGGACACGTCGTGCTGGCCCAGTGGCCGCTTAGGTCCAGTTGTACTCCAGCCGCCCCCTTAGACGTCTCTGCGCTGACGTCGTTCTCTTTCTCCCATCGGAGCCTCTGTGCTTGGCCCTCTGCTGGGGGCTGCTCCCAGTGGGCTTGTGTCCCCAGGCTTCCCTCGTCTGTCCTTCCCTCAGTGCTGTGATCTGCCTGCTCTCGCCGTGGTTCAGGCCACCAACTGTGTCGCCTTCAGGGGCAGGAGTGGGCTCGACACACGCCCCCGTTCTTAGTGGCTCTTCCATCGGGTGCTCAGGTGCTCGTGAGTGGCGCTTCTCTGGCCGCGCCCGCGCACCTCCCCGCGGCCATGCGGCCCCTGTCTCGGGCACGTACGTGGGACTAGGATGGACTAGGGGGTGCGTATTGATCGTTTTTTTTAGTGGGAACTTTCTTTGGCATCAGGATTGGAGGCCCAGTCACCGTAGGAGGCGAGGAGGGTGAGGGAGTGGCAGGTCACTGTCCCTTCTGTCTCTGGGAGGCTGCCTCTCCCGGAGAAGCTTCTCGGTGCAGCTGAGTCTCGCCAGGTGGCAGGGTCTGCTGGGGGTACAAGATGTTGGTGACAGAGGCCCAGGGGAGGGAGGCTGAGCTGCAGAGAGGTTTGGGAGGCCGCAGAGGTTTTTCGGTCTAGGGGGACAGGCTGGCAGGACACAGGCTATAGCGGTCGGCCTGGTGGGGTATGATTTTGTGCTGGGAGAGGACGCAGAAGGTGGCTCCTTTTTAAAATGTCATTCTCTTTGCTCTTCAGGCCCCCAGGCTGTGAGAAGTTGCCGACTGTGTGATACGAAGGCCCTTCTCTGTCCAGTTTGCCCAGAGTACCGGAAACCTTAGCCGAAGCAGGATGTTCATACGGGAGGGCCTTTGGTGACAAATGCACAGGCCTGGGACAGGGAACTGATGTGACTTTCTCAGGCTGCTGGTTGAGTCAGGAAGGCCAGTGGGCAGCAGGGTGGCTCCCCAGTGTGGGGACCGAGTGCTCGGTGGGTCCGGGGCTCAGGTCATGGGTGCAGGCCCTGCAGGCCGGCTGCTCTCGGGCCAGCCCGGGTGCGGCCCTGGGTCTGCAGAGATGGAGAGGAGCAGGTGGGGTGTCCGGAGAAGCCCATTGTTGCATCTCAGGCAGGCACTGTGCGGGAGCCAAGAGGGGAGAGCACCTGAGCTGGCCAGGGCGGATGAGTAGGGGACCCGAAGATGAGGTCACGGGCCCGCAAAGGCTGGGTGGTCCCCGGAGGCTGCCGGGGGTGGAGAGGGGAGCAGCGGGCCAGGTGAGGCGGGGAGGGCAGGGCCCCGCAGCAGGGGCCTCCCGGATCGAGGAGCACAACTGCAGGAGGAGGTGAGGGCCTGGCTCAGGGCAGGCAGGGGCTGGCCGGTCCTCCCGGCCCCTCCATCCAGTCGCGTAACGGGAGCTCCCCACCTCGTCCGACTGCTGACAGCCCCTTGAGTGGCCCAGGATGTCCTTAGGCCAGAGAGGGCTTTCTCTCTGCTCCAGTGTTCGGGGGGCTGATGCCTGGGAAAGAGAACCAAGGCAGCGAGACCCCTGAGTCCAAGGAAGGAGAAGTCCCTTGGTGAGGGGCTGGGCTTCTGGGGTGGGGTGGGGTCTGGGCTGCCGTGTGTCCCCCAGGAAGCTGGTTTTGTGCTCTTTTGTGGTTCTTGTCTTGGTCCCGGGCTTGTGTTTACCTGTGCAGGGATTGGAAGGCTGCATCACTGATGACATGACTGAGTAAACCAGAGAGCAAGGACCCACAGCTTTCTGGCCCTCTGGGGAGGGCCGCATCTCCATGCTCTGGGCGCCAGGAGGGAGGGCGGCAGAGGCTCTCGTGCTCAGGGCCCCCCTCCGTCTGCCCCCAGTACCTAGGGTCCTGTGTTCTGGGACCGGCCCTGTGTAGGCAGTTTCCTTACTCTACTTTGTTGTCAGCCAGAGAGGGGGCGCCGTTCCCTGGCTAAACTTTGAGACTGAGCCTGAAAATACCGACCCGGGACGCCTGGGGGGCTCAGTGGGTTACGCATTTGCCCCTGGCTCAGGTCATGATTCCAGGGTCCGGGGACTGAGTTCTGCATCAGGCTCCCTGCTCAGCGGGAAGCCTGCTTCTCCCTCTGCCTGCAGCTCCCCTTGCTTGTGCGCTCTCGCTCGGTCTCTCTGACAAATAAATAAAATCTTTAAAAAAAACATACCACCCCCCGCCGCCGCCCGCCCGGGCTATAACATCTGAGCCGGCAGAGAGGCCGGAAACAGGCGGCAGCCCAGGGTCTCGGCGCCCGGGTCTGGCCCAGCAGCTGTCCTCCAGCCCTGCTGCCCTGCCGGGCCCCAACTCGCTCGTGCCCTGGCCTCCGGCCCGGGAAGCTGGTCCTCCCCACGGAGCCCGTCCCTGTTTACAGATGGGAACCAGGCTCAGTGAGGACAGCACTCCAGGCCCTGCGGGCAGGGGGCAGAGTTGGGGTGTCACTGGGGTGGCTCTGCTCCCCTGAGACCCAGACTTCCTGAGGGGTGTTCTGTGACTCTGGAAAGGGGGCGTCCGGGCACTGCTGCTGGCGCCATCCCAAGCCACCTGGCCGTGGGGGAAGGGGCTCCCTGGGTAGCGGTGGTCCAGTGGCTGGGGCTTCCTGGAACGAGGGCGCCGTGAGTTCAGGGGCGGGTGGCTGGCCCCCAGCCTCCCTCTGGTTGAGTCTACCTGGATCGTGGCTGGGGCTCACCCCTGCGGGTTCCCCGGTAGGCAGCGAGCCCACAGCAGTTCAGCATCGGCTCGAGGGAGAAGGTGGGTCCCACGCCCCTCCCTCCCCTGAAGCTCTCATGGAGAGGGCGACTCTGTCCCACTCCCGGGGCCTGGGCTTCCCTTTCAGAGGCCGAGGGACCGGCTGTGGAGCGCAAGGACCAGACACCCCCGCGATGACCAGGTGCGTGTTAGGTGGTGGGGTGGCCTCCCCTGGGGGGTAGGGGATGGGCCCCCTTCTGCCCCCAGCCCTTCCTCACGTGCTTGGGCTCGCCCAGTTCCCCTGTGTCCAGAGTCGTCTACAACGGCAAGAGGAACAGTAGCCCCCGCTCTCCCCCCAGCAGCAGTGAGATCTTCACCCCAGCCCACGAGGAGAATGTGCGCTTCATTTACGAAGGTACGTGGGGTCCCCCAGCCAGGGATGGGGCTCCGAGAAACTCCCCAGGGCGCCCCCGCCCCCCGCGCCATCCCAGGGTACGGGCTCCGGCCCGGAAGGCCCGGCCGGTTCTGGTCGTGGGGGGCAGGCGGCTCCGAGGGGAGGAAGCAGCGGAGCCCGTCAGGTGGACACCAGGGGAGGGAGACGGACGATGGGGTGCTCCGGAGGACGCGGCCGCGTGGAGACGTGTGGCCGGGGTGCGCGCGCACGCGTGTGCCGGGAGGGGGGGCCGCTGGGGCGCGAGAGCGGAGGACGGAGAGCGGGGGGTCGCGTGTGTCTCCGCAAGCGCAGCCCTGCTCGCGGTGCAGACGAGGGCAGGCCCGCCGGGAGCCGGGTCGCGGGGCAGAGGGCGGAGAGGGGGTGCTCTGAGGCCAGGCTCAGGTGGAGAACTGGCCTGGCGGGGGCTCGGGAGCCGGGAGCTGGGGGGCTGGCGGAGGAGGAGGGGCCCTGACCACTTGGACGCTGCCTGACTCCCCGCCACGCCAGGGTCGCTGACGCCACCCGCTTGCCTCTCGCAGCCTGGCAGGGCGTGGAGCGCGACCTGCGGAGCCGGATGTCAGGCAGCGAGCGGGGCCTGGTGGAGGAGTACGTGGAGAAGGTCCCTAACCCCAGCCTGAAGAGTGAGCGCAGGAGCTGGCCTGGGAGGCGGGGGCCGTGCGGGGGGGGGCGAGGCTGGCAGGCAGCGGGGCGCGGCGGACCGGCTCCCGGGGCTTCCGGGGGGAGGTGCGGGACAGGGGGCCCGGACCCTGCCTCTGCGTCTGCGCCGCCGCTGACCACTCTGTGCCCTGACAGCCTTCAAGCCCATCGACCTGAGTGACCTGAAGCGCCGCAACACGCCGGACGCCAAGAAGTCCTGAAGCGCGGTCCCCCCCCCCCCCGGCCTCCGGTATCCCCCCCTCCCCGGCCTCTAGGAGCCCCGGGCGCTGCCCGGTGCTGGCCGGGGGAGGGGCTGCAAACCCCAGGACCAGGAGGGGCGCGATCGCTGGCCACGGCCTGCCCTTCCTCCCCGAGCCCCCTCCTTTCTCCTCAGGGGGTCTCCAGCTGCCCCTGTCACTGGGGGGAGGCCCTGCCAGCCCCTGCTCTCCCCAGAGCCGCGTCTCTGGAGCTGCCTGCTCTGCCCGCCCCCAGCCCAGGGCCTTGACTCTGACTCCTCTCCACTTCCTGTCACCTCCCATTGCCCTTACCCCCCTGGCCCCTACCCCCCGGCCGCTTCCAAGGTCAGGAGGGAGGCAAGGGGGCCTCTGCTGTCTCCCAGGCTGGTGGGACTGGGCTCGTGCCTGAGGGGGCCAGGAGGCAGGACAGGGGTGGCCTCTCCCATGCCCGTTGTGCATCCGCCACCAAGGCCTGCTGCTTTTCTGGGCTGGACACCTTGGGGAGCATCTAATTCTCCAGGCCGCTGTCCGGCCAGGCCCTTTCCTTCCCTGCATCCCTTCAGGGCGGCACCAGCTCTCCAGGCCTGGGAGCCACTGAGCACCCCCTCAGAAAGGGTCCCGGGCGACCAGGCCTAGCCCCTTGCTGTCTGCGGCCCTGAGGCCACAGCTGTCCCCTCGGGCAGGGGCGTGAGGATGACCCTGGCCCTGTACCATGTGCCGGGGATGGTCCCCAGGGTCCCCTTTTCTTCCTGTGCCCTCCAAAAGCCGAGTGTCTGTGACTGGAGCCCGAGGACCAGTGAATAAAGGCGGGTGGCGCTGGATCGGCCCCTTGGTCTGTCAGGGCCCCGTCCCGGCAGCCCGCGGAGGGCTGGAGGTCCGCGGTCAGGCCCCCGAACCCGGAGATCCCATCAGGTCCCTGCGGCGGGCGGGGGGCAGGCGGGGGTTTCTGGAGGGGAGAGGCTGAGGCGGCTCTCCTGTGCTCTTTAGGGGACCGTTGCCTCGGGGGTGGGGGCCCTGGAGGCAGCAGCCTCCCTCTGCAGCCCCGGACCTACACACCGGCCCCCGGGGGGCGTGGCTCCTCCGCCGTTCAGACGAAGGGGTGCCCGCTGGGTCCTGAGAGAGACCCGTCACTTGACCTTCAAACCTGGAAAGCCCTGGTAGGCCAGGCCCAGCTACGTGAAACTGGAGCTTATTTTGGGAGCACCCTTTCCTGGAAGAGTATTCTGGGGCATACAGGTGACTCCAGGAGGCGGCGTCTTCGGGGGGGGGGGGACTCCCCAGGGACGGCACAGGAGGGGCAGGTCATGTGATAAACAGCCGCCTTGGCTTGCTGCCAGTGGGAGCTGGCTGGTGCCAGGCCCCGAGCCGAGTCTCTAGCCACGTGGCCTTGTCTGCTCCCTGGGGACCTGTGGTGTTTTGCCGAGGGGTTTGAGTGCCCCCAGCTACCCTCCCTGGCGTCCTGCACGAGCGGTGATACCCGTGGGCCGGTCTCCCCGACTCCTGCGTGTGTGGGGACTACAGGAGACCCCTCAAGGGCTTTTCACTCCGTATCCCTGCCCACTCCGCTCTTGTGTGAGATGGAGGCCCTCAGCCTGTGGTCTTCGTGCCCAGACCACCTTGGGGGTGGGACGGTGGTTGAGAGGCCACGTGCTAGGAGGGAGGGTGCAGCTCAGCGGGGGGCACTGGAGGTGGAGGCTCTGGGGGCAGGGAAATGAGCGGGCGGGAGCCATCCCTTCCCTAACGTGGGGTCCATGTGTCCCATTTGGAGATTTTGCCTAATGAGTGAGGACTCTGGGTGTCGGGGACCAGGGGGAAGGGGCAGACTTGGGGAGGAGGGACGCTGGCTAGTGGGGAGGTCCTCCCTGTTGGTCCGGCCCGGCTCTCGGACGGGCATGGGCCCTCTGGTCCGAGCCCAGCCCTAGCTGTGCTGCCTATTCCCCGTCCGGGGCGCTGGGGGTCGTCCCCAGGGCCGTGTGGCTGCCCGGGAGTGGCTGCAGACCCCCGCCCTCCAGTACAGGGAGGGCAGCGAGCATCCTGCTGGGCCAGGGACGTGCGCTGTGCACGTGGGCACATCACTAGTTCATTCGGTGGTGACAGCTCCGTGGGGCGAGTGTATTACCCTGTTACCTCCTTTCAGAGAATGGCCTTCTCAAGTTTTTAGGCGTTTAGTTTTATCACGATTTTGATTTGGTCAACACCCAGCATGTGTATGTCTCCCGAGCGTGAACACTAATTCCCAGATGCTTGGAACCCAGTCCGCGTTCCCCGTAACGTCTAAGTGTATTCAGGTGGGTTACGGACTGATGGGAAGGCAGAGTGTGTCTGCGGCCTCCGTCTGGCTGACCTGTCCCCGAAGTCTCAGCCGCCCCCCTGATGTATTGAAGAGCGTTTGGGTGCCTCCGGATGCAGCTGCCTGCGCTCTGGACCTGGCCGGTCGCTTCTTTCTGTGGACCGGCTCGTCCGTCCCCTGCGCTCGTGTGAGCCGCAGTGAGGTCCGGAGGCTGGCGGGCCGTGGGACGGCCGCTCTGGCTGCTGGCTTGGGAGCGGCCGGTGGCCGGTGGAGGGTGGAAGCAGAGACCCGGGCACGCTGCCTCCGCGAACCCGAGGAGGGGCAAGCTGGGGGGCCCGTGGACGCGTAGACTCGGGAGGGGTTGAGTGGGAAGGTGAGTGTGAGGTGTGGATTTGGGAGGGCCGCGGGCTGGAGAGAGGACACACGTCATCTAGAGCGAGCGAGTGTTCACGTGTCCGTAAGGGAGGAGGGTGGCCTGGTCCCGGCACGGCAGTCAAGGAGGGGAGGAGGTAGCAGGGGAAAGGAGCTGAGCAGTGGGGAGAGATCAGAGGGCGGGCGAGCAGGGCGAGGCAGAGGCGGCCGGGAGGAGGTGGCGGTGGCTCGGAGAGCGGACGGCCACCTCCGCCTTCTCCCGCCCCCACCTGCGGACAGCGTTTTCAACTCTGCGGCTGATTCTTTGGTTTGCGTTTCTATTTGTAAGCACGCATGCACGGTTCCTTCCTGACTTTCCGGTTTCTCCGCGTGCTCTTCCCGCTCTGCCTCCTCCCTAGACAGTGTCTTTTCTCTCAGAACTTTGTTCCGTCACCGTCGAGTATTTACATTACATTACATGTCTGTGTTTGTATTCAGAGCTGGACCATGTGGTAAATTGTGATTGTTTCTTTTCTGCCCAACTTTTTGTTTTCCTCGAAATTACTAATGGCCTTCTTTTTTCACGCGCTTGGTTTTCTATGTGCTAACGCTAAGTCTTGAACTCTCCACCGGGTCGTCTAAATTTCCCCTTAGTGTGTGTTTGGTCGCTTTGGTCTCTGAGGGTGCGTCTCCTGGTAACTTCTACCCCGCCTGAGGTCCCCTTCCCCCCGTGACGCGCACTCTGCGTGGCACACAGCTGCCACCCTGGGGGGTGACCTCTCAACTCTCCTAGGTTTCATCCCTGTTTCTTGTGGTCCAGGTTTTCCGTTCTTGTTCTTCTTCACACTCATTTTAGTAGCACGGGTGTACACGCATGCGTGTGCGCACACGCGAGGCAGAGCCCGTGTGTTTTGGGGGAAGGGCCGGAGGTCGAGGACCGCAGTGGAGACGGGAAAGAGGCAGAGGCCCGAGAGATGTGTGGGTGCTGGGCTGTGAGGACGTGGGTTCCCCGCCCCTCCCCCCTCCCCCCACCTGCAGGGTGGCCTGCGCAAGTCCAGCCCCCGCCAGGCCTCCGCCCCACCTTCAGCCCTGCCGGTCTGCTCCAGTTCCCTTGGGGACCGGGACAAGGTCGAGGAGAAGGGCACAGGGAGTCGGGTTGGGGCGGGCTGTCAGGAGGCCGCTAGGTGAGCGGCGCAGCCCCCGAGGCGGCCACCAAGCCCGAGCTCAGCTGGCGGGAAGGGGAACCTCTCTCCCTGTGCGAGCTGGTGCCTCACAGAGGCTTCCAGGTCCCAAGGGCTGGCGGGCGGGCCCGGGAGACGGAGCCTGAAGCCTCAGGGTCACCGGCGTCGGTCTCCCCGCGGCATGGCCACCACTGCCTCCCTGCTCTGCCGACTTGGCCCGTCGCGGTGACACCCGCCGCCCGCCTGGAGAGCGCTCGGTGTCCCCTGACCAGCCTCCCGCTCCCCGACGCCCACCCCCTCACTCACTCCCTGCTACACTCGGGCCTGCAGGGGTGTGGGCCACTCGGGGGACGGGCCCCCTCAGGAGGGCCCCAGCGCCCGGTGGGGGAATCATTTTATTTACCTTTCCGGAGAGGCCTTCTGTCCGCTCATTTTCTCCAATTAGCCTGGCTCTGCCTGAGCAGCTCCAGCCCACGTGGCCCGCGGAGGCCGTGGGCGCCCCGCACCCCCGAGCTCCGGGTCCCCTCCCCCGGCTCCTTGAAGCAGGGGCACCTGGCAGGCCCTGCCGCGGGTGCTCTCCGTTCTGGCTCCTTCCTCCCCCCGCCGGCGGCGTCCTCCCCGACACGCACCCCTCCCGGGGCTCTCGAGAGGCGTGGGCGCAGCCCCACACGGCCCCTGCTCCTGCACTCTGCTCCCCAAGGTGGTAACTTGGACCTCAGGGCGCACCCCCAAACAGTTGGGCTCCCCGCCCCAGTGCACGGCCCTGCTCTTCGGTGCACGACGCTCCCCTCTTGCTTGGTGAGCACCAGCCCTCGAGGCCTGCCCGGCACAGTGCCTGCCCAAATGCCTCGACCAACCGTGTCCTTGCTGCACGCAGCCGCCCAGCCACACACGGGAGTGGAGGGGGTCGGGCCCCTCTGCCAAGTGATCGTGTCAGGACCTCGCAGAGGTCTTAGGAACAGTGCTGCTGCCATCACTCACGTCATTTCAGTTTGGGGGGTTGGTTTCTCTGCGTTTTACCTGGATCGTCTGGCGATGGCCTTGTTGGGCCGGAGTCCGGCCCTGGCCGCGGCTCCGGGAAACAGCGGGGGTGTCCATGCGGGGCTTCCCCCGGCCATCCCCCACCCCGTTCACGTGCCTGTGCGGGCAGATGGTGACCCTCTTGAGGGTTGGGAGCCAAAACAAATGGGGGAGCCATCCACTCTGGCCCGGGGTGTGTTGAGCCCCACTTAAACCATCATGGGAGCGCGGCCGGAAACTGCTCGAGCGGGGGTGGGGGCGTGGGGGGGGCGCACTGCCAGCCAAGAGTCACATTTGGGACCTCTCGGGGGTTCCGGCTCCAATTCGTCTGTAAAGTGGGGACTCCCGGAGGGAGCACACCAGCTCTAGGCCCCAAGCAAGGCTGCTCCCTTCCGATGGGGAGGCCCTGGCCCAGCCCGCACCTCTCCCGCAGCCCCGCTCTCCCGGGTGAGCCGAGAGCCGGGCAGCCCCTGCTCGAATGCTTTATTGTCGGAGAACACGCGCGTCCTCGCGCTCGGGCCTGCCGGCACGCCTTCACACACTGCGGCCCCTCGCAGCCCGTCCCCCGCCGCAGCACGGAGCAGGTGTGGAGCAGGGAGCCCCCGCCCCTCGGGCCACCCCACCGGGAAGCCACCGTGGCTCCCACCCCTCCGGCCGCGCCCCCTCTCAGCGCCCGAGTCCAGCCCCGGCCGGGCCTCCCGGGGCTTTAGAAGGGGCTCTCGGTCAGGCAGGGGTCTGCAGCGGGGGCCCGGCCGGTCCCATTGCTGCTGCCCCCAGCCCCGGAGAGCAGCGGCTTCTCGCTGGGGGGGCCCCCGGTGGGCCGGGCTGGGGCTGCGGGCCTGCCGGAGTGGCGTTCGTCCTGCAGCGAGTGACCCGCGCGCCAGCGGTTCCAGCGCCGCAGCAGCTCAGACTGCACCTGGGGCGGGGGCAGGGTGGGTCGGGCCGGACGCGGGCTCCTCCACGCCTGGGCGCCCCCTTCGCCGCGTGCTCCGCGAGGACCAGACCAAGGCCGACCATCTCGGGTCTGCACCCTGCATCATGGTGACTGCGACGTGAAGGACCCCCCACCCCCCGGCATGGGGGAGGCCCGGGAGCCTGTGCCCTCTCCGACCCGGCCGCGCGCCGGGACCGGCCGTCCCCACCTACCTCCTTATTGAGGAAACAGTACAGGACAGCCACCAGCAGGCCCTGGGGAGAGGGGGCAGTCAGGGCAGCACCCAGGCCTGGGGGGGCCCCGGCGGTCACAGGGGGCAGGGCAGCACCTGGAAGGAGCTGAGGAAGAGGTCGAAGAAGAGCTTGGCAGAGCGCAGGGTCCCCTGGGCGTGCTCGTCCGTCACGAAGGCAAACACCACTTCATGGACCCCCAGCAGGGGGATGAGGGTCAGCGTGGACTTGGCCAGCCTGCGGGTGGGAGCCTGAGCGGGGGGGGGGGGCTAGCCCCGCCCACTGGGGGCCCCCGTCCCCCGCGCCCCAGCCCCCGTGGGGTCTCCGGGTCCGTGTGCCGCCCGCACCCACCGGAACTTGGAGTCGCTGTAGCGCATCTGGCGGGCTCGCAGTTTGCCCACGAGGATGAGGAGGATGCGGATGAAGATGAAGAAGTTGATCTGTGTGTGGAGGGCATAGCTCGGGGCCACCCCGCACCCCCACTGGACACCCCCTGGTCCCCTCGGCCCTGGGGCTGCTGGGCCCCCAGCCGGGGATGGGCAGCGGAGCCCGAGGCCCGGGGCTCCGGCTCGTGTCCCGGCTGAGTACCAGGGCCTCCCTCCCTGTCCGCCCAGGCAGGATGTCAGGCCGACCAGCCAGGAGGGGACTGGGGTGGGGGCAGACCCCGGCGGCCTCTTCACCCCTCTGTGCGGGGCCAGCACGTGCCGCGCGTCCTTACCAGGATCGCCAGGAACACGGGAAAGCGGAGGATCCACCAGAAGGCCATGTTGTCGTTGCGGGTCCAGCACCTGCAGGCCGGGACAGCTCACGTCCTGCCAGCCGCCTGGCCCCCCACCCCCCGGACGTCACGGGGATCCGATCAGCGCTTGGGAAAGGAGGGGAGATGGTCCTAGAGGACCCCGATCCTGGGGCAGTCTTGCTTTCCCACCCACCACCACCTCTGGCTGGACAGTGCCCCCCGCACTCCCAGGGCCCTGCGCCCGGAAGGGGTGAGCCCCGGGCCGTCTCGGTCGGCTCATACTCACTGGATGTTCTCAAACAGGCCCTTGACCACGGCCCAGGGGACGACGAAGAGCATGGGGGCGCCTGCGGGGAGGGGGCAGCTGTGGTCCCGTGGCCCCGGCCCGCCTGCCCCCCACCGCGCCGGCCTACTCACCCCAGCCGATGCCCAGGTAGAGGGCGAAGCAGCTCCTGTCCGGGAGGGCGGCGAGGCCCAGCAGGCTGTGCAGGTACACGCCCTCCACCAGCAGCCAGCAGTAGTTGGCCACCACGCCGTACTGCATGAACACCGCGGCCGCCCGGCAGCCGGCCACCGCCTGGCCGCGGGGTCGCGTGAGCTCGGGCCCCACGCCCCCCGCCGCCCCGGGGCCGGGCGCCCAGAGGCCGGGCGTGGGTGCTCACCCCGTCGCTCAGCCAGACGCTCACGCGGAGGTCGTCCCCAATCTTCTGGCTGTACCGCGTCTTGAGCAGCGCGTCGATGACCAGCACGGAACAGGCCTTGAGCACGAAGGACGCGAACAGGTTGGCGTGGATGTAGTTCCGGGTGCAGTGCAGCTGGCTGCGGGGACCGGGGGTCAGGGCCCGCCTGCCGCCCTGCCCGCGGGGGGGGGGCGCAGGGGGGGGGCATACCTGAGGCCCAGCAGGAGAGCCAGGGCCAGCAGCAGGGCCCCCAGGGACAGGGAGTACCCCACTGTGTACATCACCTGGAAGCCGCTGTACATCTTGGCTGCCTCCTTCTACGAAGGGCAGCGGCTGGTCAGGGGGGGAGCCGCCCCCGGCCCCGCCCCCCCCGCCCCCGCTCCGGCCGCACCTGCCGCCGCGGCTCACCTGGCCCTCGAGCTCGCGCTCATCCATCTGGCACTGAGACGCGTCGCGCCACGACTGCCCCCGGGGCCCGCGCACCCACTGCCCATCAGGCCCGCACTTCTTGAAGACGAGCCGGTGCTGCACTGGGGGGGCCAGGCTCCGGTCAG
>CM052891.1:840352-850908 GCA_028534135.1 Potos flavus
GCGCCCCTCAGCGGGACTGGGCTCCTCCGGGAAGCCCCCCGCGCCTCACCCTCTGCCCCCCAGCACGCAGTCTCCCCCCAGGCCTCCCTGGGTCCCCGCCAGCCACCTCCCCTTGCACACCTCTCGTCTCCAACATGCCCCAAACCCACCTGGGCTTGCCCCTCTTCCCAGTGCCCCCCTTCCTTCCAGGGTCCAGCACAAACTCTGTGGCTCAAAGCCCCTCCTTCCCTCTGCCCAGCACGGGCCCTCTCCCACGATCAGACAATGGCTCTCGGCCTGCTGGCCGGCGGCTCCTACCCTAACCTGCTGCGACCCGAAGTGACGCTCGCTCGGAGGTGGTACGGAAGGGGGTGCCCCCGTCCCTGCTTGAGCCCTCCCTGTGATGGCCCATCTCCCTCCCCTGCCCAGGCCTTGTGTGGTCTGGCCACCTTCGTGGGCTGCCTCCTCCCCACGCTGGCTGCCCACTGGGCCTGGAGCGCCACGGGAGCAAAGCTGGTGACCCTGGGACCAGCGGGGGGGCGGGGGGCGCAGCAAGCACCCAGTTCTGAGGCAAATCTACCATTTCTTCTATATCCCGGTGTGTGGTCTTGGAGACGTCCCTGACTGACTTCTCCGTGGCTCTGCTCTCATTGGGGGACGGGGGGGACAGGGCCTTGCAGGGCTGGGAGCCCCATGGCCGCTGCTGGACCAAGCCCTGGACTCGGGCGGGCGGCCGGGGGCTCACCCGACGGGGGGGGCAGCAGGCTCAGGTTATAGAGACACTGGTCACCGTAGAGCGTCCACTTCTCAAACAGGAAGTCCATCTCCTGGGCGGAAGGGGCCTGTGGCTGGGGGGACAGAGGGAGGGACAGGTGGGACAGAGCCGCGGCAGCAGGGGGAGCTGGGGGGGGGCCGCCGCGCTCACCTGGCCGGCCAGCAGCAGCAGCAGCAGCAGCAGCAGCAGGTGGGGGCAGTGT
The DNA here is from genome assembly GCA_028534135.1 of Potos flavus. Classification (NCBI taxonomy): domain Eukaryota; kingdom Metazoa; phylum Chordata; class Mammalia; order Carnivora; family Procyonidae; genus Potos; species Potos flavus. Next base: position 841,309 of record CM052891.1, read on the forward strand.
GGTGGGGCGGGGGACATGCCTCTGGGCGGCCGCCCCCCACATCGGGCTGGGGCTGCGCAGCCGGGCAGAGGGGTCCTTGTGGGCACACACGCTCCCGTGGGGGCTTCCGGTCGCAGCAGCAGGGCCTGCAGAGGGACCCCCCGCGTGAGGAGGCCCAGCTGGGCTGTGCTGTGGCCAGCGGGCTGGGCGGCTTCCCTCGCACCACCCCTCTGAGCCTCAGGTCCCAGGGAGGAGGCGGGAGCCGGAGGGAGAAGATGCCCGAGGGAGTGGCTCTTTGCCAGTGACCGGGCTGGGGTCTGGCTGTGCGCTGGGAGGCCGCGGCCCAGGGTCCTGCAGGCCCCACGTGTCCCCTGGGTGGAGCCGGGTTTCCCACAGGCCGGCCCGGAGCCCCACCCCTGCGCGCTGGTGGCGCTGACAGTCCCCCTGCTGGAAGGAGGAGCAGCAGCCCTAGGGACCCACCTCCGCCCTTCAGCCCTAGCCACCCTCCCCGCCTATTCTTAGCCCCTGGGAAAGGCAGCGTGCCAGGCTGGGGCGGGACGCCAGCGCCATCCATCACGGTGCCCTGGTTATCGAGGTGGCCCCGGGCCAGCTCCCAGCCCTGCCCAGGGGACCAGGAGTGCGGGCGCAAGCTCGGGATGGTCCCTGTCCCACACACGCCCCCTTCCCAGGCCCGGGGTCTCCCTGCGCGCCCTCCGGGCCCTACACGAGGCTCAGGCCTGGGTCCCCGGGTCCCGCGGGGCACGTGGCGCAGGTGGCTGTCAGCACAGTCCCCCGAGATGATTAGTGCTGCGGCTAGGGGGCGCAGATGGGGGACCCCTGCCCTGCTGGTGCCGGCGGGAGGGCTGCCCGGGCTCTGGCCCAAGTCTGAGCGGAGATCTGGGCCAGCACAGACCTATCGGTTCACCTCTCCTGCTTTCTCTGGCTCGGACCGAATTCCGTGGGGGCCTCGGGGAGGGGCCCCTTCGGGCCAGGGCTGTGGGCCCCGTAGCAGTGACGTGTGTGAGCCCCCCAGGCTTGTGGGTGGGCCCTTCTCCGGGCACCCTGGCAAGCAGTGAGCAGGGGACGGATGGACGGACGGATGGACAACCAGCAGGCTGGAAGATAGCGAGTGGCCGGGGTACGGGGTGCAGGCAGGGGGAGGGCTTTGACCTCCTCCTGTCCGTGTCCAGTTGGGCCCCTCGGGGCCAGCTCAACCTAGGACTCCCCTGAGACTCCCCCCTCACCCCTGAGGGGACCCTGAGACACTACGGTGCAGGAGCCGGGGGGGCAGCTAGATCCCAGCCTGTCGTGGGGTTCCCGACCCGGCCCTCAGTCGTGGGTGCAGGCCAGGCCTGGTGGATGCCTCACCCGCCGGTCACTGGTCCCCAGTCCCTGGGCTCAGAGCCATCGCCGGGCTGCGGGCTCAGGAGACGAGGGGCCACAGTACGGAGCGCGTCCGGCAGAAAAGGTGGCGACTGAGGGCTGGTTCGGCCATCTCCAGCTCCGGGGCCACCCAGGGGGTTCATGTCCCGATTCTGATCAGGCAGCCCCGTCTGCGGCCCTGCCCCTTGCCCAGCCAGGCCGTCGAGCTGGGACAGTAAGGGACAGCCAGGAACCCGCCTCTTGCGGGCTGTGCCCGACGGCTGGAGGGAGAGGAGAGCTGGGCGGGCAGGCTCGGGGGTGCAGGGCGGCCCAAGAAGCAAGAGACTCTGGGGGCGAGGAGAGGGACAGCGGCAAGGGCTGGCCGGGAACACGGGGAGGAGGGACAGGTGTTCCCTGCCCAGATGCCCCTGGGGCTGGGGCTGCCGCTCAGCTAAGCTGTGGGGAAAGCGGGAGCCCCCTCGCTGACTTCTGGCTGTGCCAGGCTGAGGACCTCAGGCCCCTGCCCGGGGCGTCTGGATGTGAGGCCCGCCCATTTGGGGTCCTGGGACCGAGGGTGCCTAATTTCACTTTTCAGAGCCTCAGTTACCCCTGCTTGTCTAGCGGGGGTCCCTGCTTCCTTATCATGAGGCGTCAATGAGCTCCGCCACCAGAAGAGAAAGGTAGACTGTCATTTCCAGACCCCTCCTTCCCGCCAGCCCCCCGGGCAGGGGCAGGGGGCTCCTGTGCTGAATGAATGAGCTTGAGACCCAGGCGCTGAGCTCGTCCGAGGCACAGGGGAGGCGCTGGCGATCCCGCTCCCGGGGCCCCCGTCTGCCGCCCCTGCGCTCGCGGGTTTCCAGCTTATTACCCTCGGCGGAGCCAGCACGGGGAGGGGAGGGGGGCCGGCCTGGCCCTGCGGGGCCTGAGCCTCCGCCCTGCTCCCTCCCGGGTCTGGACGGTCCCAGCACCAGTATCAGCTCGGCACTGGACATGTGGGCAGGGGTTCACGTGGAGAGTCGAGTCAGGGGCCCCCGGGAGGTCTCCTTCCCCCAGCGCACCGCCTGCCCCGCTTTCCCAGCCCCTCCACCTGCCCGCAGGGCTTTCCCCCCCCCCCCCCCCGCCCACCTCCCCCGCTGGGCTGGCGTGCGGGCGGCGGCCCGGCCCCAAGCCCCGCAGCGCACACCAGTCCTAGGCCCTCGGGGCCCGCTGGCGCCCCACCAGTTTCCACTGGGGACAGCTGAGGGACTCCCAGACCCGGAGCTGGAGGAGGGGCCCCCCGAATGGGCTGCAGCGGTTACCCCACTGCTTGCCCCACGATCCTAATGGCTGGGGTTGAGGATTCCGAGCCTCAGCAGGGTCTGTGCTGGGGGGTTGTGAAACCAGAGCGAGTAGCAGGAAGGTCATGGCCCCGGGGCAGGCTCGGGGGCAAAGGCTGCGGGTAGAGACGGCTCCCTGCTTCCTCCCCACCCCCGGGGGGCGGGGCTGACCTGGCGGCCGGCCAGCGCGCAGCTCCCCACCAGCCCTCAGGCCCCGGCTCGGGAGGGCCGAGACGCAGCCAGGGACGGTCCTCGGAAGATGCGGGTGCCCGGACGTCAGGGGTCAGCCGGTTCAGGGTGGGGACGGGCCACCCCAAGGCCCAGAAGCGGGAGTGGAGGCCGCTGGAGAGGTGAGAGCAAGGCAGGGCGGTGACCCGCCCTCTCTGCGGGTCAAAGGGACAAGTGTGGGTCCCGCAGAAGAGCAGGCCGGGTGGGGTGCCAGGGCACTCACCCCCACCCAGGGACGCCCAGGCGGAGGGGATGCCGCAGGGGAGTCCTGGGGAGCTGGGGCCCTCCACGGGGGACAAGCGGGGCCGCCCACAGCCCCGGGCCTCTGGGGTGTCCCCGCGGTGCTGCACGTGGGCCTCTAGGGAGGGGCCATCGGGGTGGGCGCGCGACGAGGAGCGGACCGGCCCAGCGGGACAGTGCCTGGTGGCCCCCGCCGCCTTCCCCAGGGAGGGGAGGGGAGGGGAAGCGCTGAGCCCCCCGCCTGCCTGACGGTGCGGGACCTGGTCGACTGTCTGAGCTGGAAGGGCGCATCGGGGGGCTGGGAACAGAGGAGTCCGACGGCGGTGACGACCATGACGCCCCAGGCCCTGAGACCGCGCGGCCCACGACGGGTCCCCGCCCGCCATTTCCGTGCCGCGGCCGCGCCTGCCTGTCTGTCCCCCAACCCGGCGGCCGGGTGGGGATGTCCCCTCGGGCCCGGCCCGGGTGCTCACCGTGTGCCGCTCTGGCCCCAGCTCCTCGCTGCCCTCCGCGCCCGCGGCCGCTGCGCGCAAACTTTCTGGCGGCGACACTGGGTGGCGGTGGTGGCGGCGGCAGCGGAGGCGGACGGGCGGGGGCGGGAGCGGCCCGCGGGGGGATGGGGGGGAAGAGAAGGGGAGGGGGGGTGGGGAGCCGCAGCCGAGGGTCCCCGCCCGCCCCTCTGGGCCGCACTCCCGCCCCCGTCCTCCGCCCCCGTCCTCCGGACGCGCCCCGGAGCCCCCGTCCCCGGATTCCTGCGGATTCATACCCGCGGCCCTCCACCCTGCAGACCCCCACCCCGCGAGCTCACTCTGCGGACCCCCGCCGGGTCGACCCCCACTCCTCGGAACAGGCTGCAGACTGGGTCACAGTGGGTCCACAGGTCCCCGCGGGGCTTGCGGACAGACAGGGGTGAGTGTGGAGGGCGCGAGGCTGGGTGGAGGTGGAGGCTGCCTGGACGCCCCCTCCTCTCGCTCCCCCCCAACTGGGCGTGGGGGGTCCTCGGGGCTTCTTTCCCGGGCAGAGCTGATTTGCTATGAAGACTGGGCCCCCACTTACCCCTACGGCTGTTCCCGGCTGACATTTCTTTCCAGCTGCAGAGCAGGCTGGACGGGGTCGGGGAGGACGGAGCGGGTGGGGAAGGGGGCCCCCTGGGGTGTCCCTTTAACCCTGGGTCTCCGGCCCCCGCCAGCATCACTCATTCAGCAGCCCCTCGGGTGGGACGAGGCGTTTCCCCAGGGCTTCCCCGGGGCCAAGGGGGATGCCCTCCTCCTACCCCTCCTCCTTCCCAGACTTCTGCCCCCACTCACCCTCCCGAGGATGTCCTCTCCTCCCCCATTTCCCTCCCCCCAGGTCTAAAGCCTGAATCCCAGCCCTTGCTCAGCGCCCGTGACTTCAGGGTCACCGAGCCCGGTGGACGCTTTGGGGGCTCATCTTTCCCAGCCTTTCAGCACCCTGGGACCCTGATGGTCCTTTGCCTGTGACCCCTGGGTGGCACGCCCCTCCTCTTCTGCACTCCCCTCCACTCTCCCTCTCTCTCCCCAGCTCCTACAGCCCCAGCTGGGGAGCCCTCTCCCCAGGCACCCCCCACACCCTCCGGCCTCTGGACACCCGGCCTCTCAGCAGGAGGGAAAACCCCGAAAGGTCTCCTGTCCATCAGCAAATCTCGATTCTCCCTCCGGTGTTTCGGTGCTTCTCTGGAATGGGTCTGGGCCTCCTCTCCGCTATCAGTCCCTTTGCGGCCACCCACTGTCACCCAGGACGCCCTCCCTGGCCCAGCAGCTCAGCCCCTTTGTTAGATGCTGTCCTTTGTCTTTGGGGCCCTTAACCCGACTCTACTTCTGCTTTAGGGGGCATCAGTACCCATGGGCCTCCCTTTCCCCTGCCCCCCTGTTCCTGCCCTGGGAGGGACGGGTGGGCGGTCGGCCTGTCTCTGCCCTGCCTCTCAAGTCTCGCGGGCAGGGGCTCCCGGGGGTACATGCGCTCGTCCGCGCGCGCCCTGCAGACCCCTGTTCTTACCAGCCCACCTGAGACCCTGCCCCTAGAGCGAGCCTTTCTGTTTTGGTTTTGGGAACGGGCAGAAGGCAAAGGTCAGAGGCAAAGGTCAGAGATTCTGGCCCTGCCTGCGTAGGGGCTGCCGGGCAGAGGGTGCAGGTGCGGGAAGAGGGGAGGCTTCCTAGCTTTGCGCCCAAAGCCTCCTTTCCCTCCGCCTCCACCCTCGCCCACACCCTTCCTCCAGCTCCCCACCTCTTTCTGGGGGTCGGGCGCCCGTGTGGGGAGGGTACCCCCTCCCATCCCCCAGGGAAGCCTCGCCCTGCAGCCTTGCTTGGTCCCAGCCGAGAGTTGAGTTAGAATGAGTGCAGAGCACGTGGAGCTGGATGGGGGGCCACACCTGACCGGGATGACAGGTGACGCAGCGGGGAGCGCACCGGGGGGCGGGGGCGGGACGGGGGGGGGGTGGGGGCCCTCCCGGGGCTGGGCCACCTCTATTTACAGAGCTGATTCATAGGACATAAACAGAGCAGGAGCTGGGAGTGGAGGGGGCTGGGCCTTCCCACGTAGCCGTCTGGGGGCCTGAGGGCTGAGGAAGGTGCCTGCCCGCTGCTGGGTCCCCTAGGGTCCCCATGGGAGTGGCGTGTCCCCGGAGGTATGCGGGCTCCTGTGTTCTGGGGAAGGCTGGGGCGGGGACTGCCCTCCCCCGCTCCTCCTCCCTCGCCCCTGGAATGCGGGCTCCGTCTGTCTGCACTGTGGGTTCTGGAAAGAACACCAGCAGGGCTGAACTCAGGCGGGAGGGATCGTCGCGGGCCCGGGAGGCCCAGCATCCGCTAGTCTGTGTGGGAGAAGCAGACGCCCCCGCCCGCATGTTCGGGGGGATGATGACCAGCAGCAAGGAAAGGGGGCGTCCAGACTGGGCAGTGCTGGGCAGAAACCCAGGGCGGGGGGACCCCGGGTTGGGAGGACGCACCAGGGCTGAGAAGGTGGAGGGAAAAGGGGTGATGAGTGGTGGCCCGCCGGACGGAGAGATGGGGTGTAGAGATGACTCACAGAAACCAAGAAAGAGGGAAAGAAAAGCGTCAGTCGTCTTTGAAGCGCCCACCGTCCCCTCCTCCGCCCTCTCCGCGCTGTGCGTCCGCGCCGCGGCCTCCGATGACACGAGCGCGCGTGTCCAGATGAGCCGTGGGGTCGTGGAGTGCGGCCCGCGGGGTCTGGCGTGGCCGAGTCTGCCGGCTCCTCCGACCCGCACGATGTTTCCGAGGCCCACACATGTTGGTCTGCGTGGCCGCCCGGCGGTGGGGGTGAGGGGGAAACCCCGTTCCCGTGTGAGGGTCCACCGGAGCCCCTCCGGGTCCCTTCCTCCCCTCCCCCTCCTCTCCTCCCCTTCCGGGCCCTGCGCGAGCCCCCCACGCGCCGACCCATCAGAAACGGGCAGTTCAGGGAGTTTTGACAAACATCGTCGTGCCGCCACTGGGATCAAGATACGGAACATTGTATCTCCCCAAAGTCCCTCCCGAGCCCTGGAGCCGGGGCTCCCCCAGAGCCCCAGGCCGCCCCTGACCTGACTTCCGTCCCTACAGTTCTGCCTTTCCACGGACACCCTCTAAACGCACCGTGGGGCCTTTGGGGCCTGGCTTCCATTCATTGCCACGAAGCCGTGGAGGCTCCTCCCCGTCACGGCCCGCCGGGCCACGGTCGGCGTCCACGGTCGGCGTCCACAGTCAGCGTCCACGGTCAGTGTCCACAGCCCGAGTGCGCCGCAGCTCTGCTCCCCCACTCACCAGCCCGCCGACACCTGCTTGCTTCCAGCATTGGGCGCTGGAATGCCCGCTGCCTGGCGGGGGCAGTGCCGTCCTTGTGTGCACGTGTCCCTCCGCCCGAAGAAGCACCTAGCAGCGGAGTGTGGGCTCCCCGGGCGGCGTGAGCGTCACTTCGAGAGAAACCTTCAGGGAACCATAGGGAGCGCAGTCCGTGGAGATTCCGACTCTTGGTTCGGCTCAGGTCGCGATCTCAGGGGCGTGGGACTGAGGCCCACGTCAGGCTCTGTGCGGGGCTTGGTCTGCTTAGGACTCCCGCTCCCTCCGCCCCTTCCCCTGCTTGCAGGTGCTTGCTCGCTCTCCCTCAAAAATAAATAAATTAAATTAAATTTCCGTTCCTGGTCATTCATTGCTAGGGCATACAAAATAGAATTGTTTTTTGTATATTGACCTTGTAGCCGATGACCTTGCTAAATTCATTAGTTCTATGTGTGTTTGTAGATGTTTGGGTTTTTCTGTGGAGATGAATGTGCAGTCTGAAGAAAGGAGATGCTCCTTATCAATCAAAGGAAGTTCCCTCCACTCCTAGTTTGCTGGGAGGCTCTTCTCTTCTCTTTCTTTCTTTCTTTTTTTTTTTAGATTTTATTTGCTTATTTGACAGAGAGCGAGATCACAAGTAGGCAGAGGGGCAGGCAGAGAGAGAGGGGAAGCAGCCCGACCTTCGGCCCTGGGTCGGGCCTGGGGGCGGTTGTCCCCGTCCAGCACTGCGTAGGGAGGGCGCAGGCCTCCGGTCCGTCTGCAGACAGAAGCTCGTGCCACCAGACAGGCGGGCGGCGGGGGGAGTCCGGCCCTCGAGGCTGGGAGCAGAAGTGCGGGCTTTGTGCCGGTGGCTGGGCCTCGACCCTCCACCCCCCGCCCCCGGGCTCCTTCGGTCTTCATCCTCCGGACAGGCCTCCTCCACGGCCTCCTCTGATGGTGGCCCCGCGCACTGACCGTCCACCCGCCCAGCTGCCACCATTCCTCCAGGCTGGACGCTGGCCCGAGCACCATTCCAGAGAGGGCCCACTGAGGCACGGAGAAACTCAGTAACGCGAGTGTGCCCAAGGACCCCCAGGAGGGGGCGGCCGGAGCCCAGAGCCCACGCACTTGAGCTGCAGGGACTCTGGGCCCCGGGCCAGCCTCTGTGGAGGGCTGTGGTCTCCACCCCCGTCTCGCGGACGGGGAGCCTGAGCCTTCCCAGGTGGAGCGGGTGCAGACTTGCCCGCTGCCCCTGGGGCCTGTCCCGGGGGAAGGGCCCAGGCCCCGGTTTGCAGGAAGGGGGGCTGGACCAAGGAGAGTGGCATCCTCCCTCCGAGGCCATCGTTCTCCCCCAGGTGACCCCCATCCTCTGGGAGGACACCTGGGGCCGGGCCTCTGTCTCATCGGCTGCCTCTCGCCCCAAGCCACCACCCAGGTCATTAGGCTCTGCAAAGTCACATTAGGGTGTTGTCCGCTGCGGCTGGATCAAATCAGGCCACTTAGAGGGATGGTGGCGGCGGGAAGGGGCCCTGGGGCCGCCAGCTCTGGATGGGGCCAGGTTCAGGTCAGTGACAGAGCAGGGGACAGGTGGCCCCTACCCCAGAAGGCCAGAGGGTGTGGTGGAGACAGACAAGCCGCAGGCCCCCATCTGGGTCATCAGAGCCCAGGCGATTAGGACGGGAGGTGGGACGGCCCCTGGGCTCCTACAGAGTGAGCCAGGCCGAGTGACACGGGCAGACAAGGAGGCAGGGAGGGGCGAGGACCAGGGAAGCTGTGGGAGGGATGAAGGCTGGCGGGGCACGGGGTGGGGCTGGCCTGGAGCCTCAGCTCTTGTGGGTCGGTCCCACTGCCCCCAGCCCACCGTGGGGCTTACAACCCACCACGGCTCCCTGCGGCCCTCCGTGGGACACAGGTGGCCCGCAGACCGGCCCCGGCCTCCCTCTCTTGTCTCAGAAAGGGGAATCGGTGGAAGCCGGACCGGAAGCTGGGGGTTCCCCCGCCACTCCCGTCCCTCCCTCATGGGTTGCGGGCAGTGGGGCGGGGCCAGCTGCTCAACTGTCTGACTGGCCTGGGGCGCAGGTGGGCGGGGACACACGGGCCACAGCTCTCCTGCATTAGGGGGGCACGACGGTAATTTCGGGGACCAGGCATGAGCCAGCGGGAAGCCCTGAAGTCAGCGAGCGGGAATTCGGGGCAGCAGGACTGGGAGGTGCCCTGCTGGGGCCCAGCCGAGTCCCCCCAAATTTGTGCGTCGAAATCTTAACCTCCAGTACGTGAGGGCGTGACTGCAATTAAGGTAATTAAAGTAAAATGAGGTCATAGGATGGGCCCTGACCCAATCCTTCTAGAAAGGGATTGGGACACAGGCTCCCCCAGAGGGAAGGCCGCGTGAGGCCCCGGGGAGGAGCCCCCGTGGGCAGAGGCCTGGGGGAGGTGCAGCCTGGCTCACAGACGGGGCTCCGATGGAAAAGCCAGTGATGGGGGCCGAGTGCTGGCTGGCCTGCCCCCGTGGGGATGGATTATTGCCCGAGGAGCTGCCCGCCAGGGAGCCCCCAGGAGAGCGCCCAGAAGGGAGTACCGAGGATGCTGGGGAAGCAGAGGAACTGGGCGGGAGGGGAGGAGTTTATCCACGGGAGGCACCTTCCCAGCCCTGGCAAGGCTGTGCTCACATGCCCAGCGGCTCCCGGGAGCTGGGGGACGCCGGGGGG
>CM052891.1:851408-871731 GCA_028534135.1 Potos flavus
CCTGAGCCGAGACCAGGAGTCGCTCGACCGCAGAGCCACACGGGTGCCCCTAAAAGATACACGTGCCGAAGTGTTTATTTATAAATGACTCCAAGTCCAGAATTTGCTTCCAAATAACGCAGTGGGTGGGGGGCGGGGCGTGCCCCCGCCGCAGCTGGGGGGACACGGGGGGGCGGGTCTGCTGCGCGGCAGCTTTACAGCGACTCCACGGGCTTTAGTCCAGGGCCAGGCAGCCCCCACCGCCGCCGGAGCCCCGACGTCGTGCACCCGCGATGCTCCAGAACCAGGGGGCCCGAGGTCCTGACGTCCCAACCAGCCGCCGAGGGGCAGCATCCGCCCGTCCCCAACTTTGGAAGGCCTCAGGGTGGCCCCCACCTGTCTGTCCAAGGGTCTGCCCAGCCCTCAGGGCTCCTCCCACAGCCCAGAGCGCGGCTCCCAGGGCAGCTGGAATGGGGACCAGCCCCAATGGGGACCCTCAGAGCGGGGAGCGGGAGGCGCCTTATAGCACCACGTGCCTGCTGAGAAGGGGAGCCCGGGGGGTCCGTGGGAACTTGGATCCGGAAACTCAACACCGACCAGACCCCCAACGTCCACATCCTGCCCGCCGCCCTGCCTCACCCCATCCCCCCAGTTCCTCTGCCCACAGCCCACCCCAATGATTGGGGCTTCTTTCTCCCTCTGAGCCCTCAGCCTTGCCCCCCAGAACCGGACAGCCCTCCTCGGAGGGGGCAGAGTGGGTCCTGTGGCCCGCAGCCCCCACACACACACACTGGGCATAGAGCACTCTGCTGTCCTTTATTGACACCCCTGCAGAGAACCCCTTGCAGGGCTGGGGGGACAGGCTGCCCTGGCAGCAGAACTCAGGCTGTGGAGGGCCCCGTGGACAGCCGCCGTCCACACAGAGCGGGACCCTACGTGGGGAGCAGGGGGAGGCGTGGACAGCGTGTGGGGCACCGCACGCCCCCTGAAGGCAGCAGCAGGCTCCTGGCTCTGAGAGGTTTTGGCAAAACTACTTGTTAAAGCAACGTGGTGCCCGTGGGCCATGTGCTCGCCCTCCCTCCCGGGCCTGCTGATTCTGCCCGGTGCCCTCTGCCCGGGGGCCCAGGAGCCGGGGGCGCACAGTGGCCTTTGAGAATGTCAGAAAAGCTATGGTCCCTCTCCAGAAATAAAAGTGCATGTGTGCACCCCGAGTTTGCTGAGCCATGCCGGGGTCTGCAGCCCCCTCCGCGGCCACCCAGCTCCTGGATGGAAGCTGCTGGAAGGTGGAGCTGAGGCCCCAGACCCGGGAACAGCCCGCCTCCAGTGTTAACCGGCTACTCAGGGAGGAGAGAGACTCGAACCCTGGGCGCGACACCTTCCTGCGAGTCATTAGTGCGCCCGGGGGGCAGGGGGAGAGCCTGGTGTGGGGGGAGAGCCTGGGGCGCGCAGGCAGGAGGTGGGGGGGACGCAGGTCACCGGAAGGAGCGCCGGCCCAGGTAGGCTGGGTGGGGGCGGAGCCAGGGTGGGGGGCTCGGCCAGGGTGAGGGGCCCGGCCCAGGAGGAGGGAGGCTGGGCACCCAGGCAGCGCTCAGCCCACCAACCCTCCCAGGCTCTGGAAGAACCTGGTGCCGGGGTCCAGGCAAGGCCCCGCCCGCCCCCGGCCCATCAAGAGAGCACTTTGATGCCGAAGTGTTTGCGAAGCTGTTCCAGAAACACAAACGTGAGCACGGTGTGCGGCATGAGGCGGATGCCTGCAGGCAGGAGGCCCTGGGCGGAGACACGCGAGCCGGAAGTGAGGGGAGCCCCGAGGGCCCGGCCCCGCCCCCAGCGCAGGCCCCGCCCCCAGCGCAGGCCCCGCCCCCGCCAACGGCCCACCTTGTAAAAGGCCAGCGGCCCGAGCTTTGCTGTCTGTACTGCACAGTGGAGAACACCCTGCAGAAAACACAAAATTAAGCAATAAAAAAAGCTGCTTTTTACCTGCAAGGTGCAAATAACAGCCCCCTCCCCCAGCACTAGCCAGGGGTCCTGTGCAGTGAGCGGCCTGGACCAGTCGAAGGTCGTAACAGCCGGCGGGGCGGACAGGCAAGGTCACCGGCCACCGTGCCTGCTGACGCAGCGGAACCAGGCACAGGGGACCCTCGAGCACCCACAGTGTGTGGGGGCCTGTTAAACGGGGGGGGGGTGTCTGGCAAGAGGCACAGGGGTGTAAAGACACGGGTGAGGCCATGCAGGGGCCCCCCGGTTCTGGCCTGCCCCCTTGAACGTGGCACCTCGCCGACAGTACTGACTACAGTGAACCCGCGGCCTCTGTGAACACAGCAAGGAATCAGGTTTAAACACACACGCAGGGGGCCGCCTGCCTCACTGCCGGTAGAGCGCGCCACTGTTGATCTCACGGCGGTGAGTTCAAGCCCCACGCTGGGCCTGGAGCCTACTTAAAAAAATAAAATCTTTATTTTTTTGTTTTTTAAAGATTTTACTTATTTATTTGACACAGAGAGAGAGATCACAAGTAGGCAGAGAGGCAGGCAGAGAGAGAGGGGGAAGCAGGCTCCCCGCCGAGCAGAGAGCCCGATGAGGGGCTCGATCCCAGGACCCTGAGATCATGACCTGAGCCGAAGGCAGAGGCTTTAACCCACTGAGCCACCCAGGCACCCCCCAAAAATAAAACCTTTAAACACACACAGGGCCAAAGGCTGCTGCACGGCCGGCTGGGAACAGCAGCGGGGGAGAATGTGCTCACGGAGGGGGGAGAAAGCCTCAGGCACGTGCCAGGGCAGGGATACGGGCTCACCCAGCCATGGAGGCTGACAGTGGCAGTGTGGGGACCCCTCCCGGGTCCCCTGGCCCAGCCCCCAGGCCTGTACTCTCGAGGGGGATGGTGCCTGCAGCCGCCACTCACCTGATACTCGCCCTTAGAGTTCATGAGACGCGTCTTCAGGACGTCCAGGGGCTGGCACAGGATCGTGGCACACCCACCCTGCGGGGGGGGGGCTTAGCACCAATGGGCCTGCCGGGCAGAGTGCGCCGGTACCCCTCATGCTCCCCTGGCCTGGACCCCCGGAGGCATCCTCAGGCCTGTAGGACCCCGGGCCACTGGGGGACACGAGGAACCATTTCGGCTGGGGGCCCCGGTGCCCACTCACATATGCAGCCCAAGAGGGGCCTCCGCCATGCCTGCCCACAGCCTCCTGCCTTCCGAGCCCCGGCCTCGTCCTGGGCGCCCTCAGCTCCCGAGGCTGGTCAGCCCCACCCCCCCCAACGGCCAGCCCCAGCACTCACTGCGATGAAGCTGGCGACAAAGTGAGTGAGGACACCGTCAGACAGGTACCCGGTGCTGAGGACCAGCTGCTTGGCCTGATCATAGCACGACAGCTGCAGGGGTGGAGGGGTGAGCAGGGTCCGGGAACGGCCCCCAGCTCCAGGGAGGTAGACAGGGGCCCACAGGGACATCGCCGGGACGGACCAAGCGCCTGCTCTGCAGGTCACCTCCACGGTCACTGCGACCAGCCAGATGGGGGAGGCCCAGACCGGAAGGGGCCTACCCACCTCCCCAGTCCCCGCGTGTGGTCCGTGCCCACTGCCTTCCTCCACCACCTCTCCAGGGGCTGAGGGAGGGTCCTCCAGATGCTGCCCCGAGAGCCCCCCACCAGCAGGAGCCCCACCTGGCCCACGGTGACAAGCATCCCTCGACTGGATGCCATGCTGGCGCCCGAGAACAGCTTCTTCAGACCCTCTGCCGGAGAACGGAGGTCAGGCACCCAGCCCAATGCCCCCGGCCTCCCCCAGGTCCTGCACAATACTGCCCAGGCCCCTCTGCCTCCTTGGACCCCCCCCCCCAGCAAACAAAGGACTTGCTCCTTTTACCTTCTCGGGCCACGCGGTACAAGCCGTCCAAGGCGTGGGCGTAGCTGCCAGGGACAGACCAGGGGCCTGTGTGAGGCTCTCCCTGCCCACCGGCCCCCAGAGGAGGGCCCTCCCTGGGGAGAGCCACGCAGCTCCCGCAGTGGGGCAGGGGACCCCGGTGCCCGAAGACCCCCCTGAGGCTGGGCCTGGCTGTGGGCTGTTCCCGAGGGTGAGAGGGTGGGGGCCTGCCTGGAGCCCCATTTTACCCCCGGACTGGAGCCGATGCTTGCTCTAGCTGGGGTGTCCGTCCGTAACAGCCTTGGAATCAATAGGATCTCAGACTTTATGAAAAATGGTATTTTTACCATTAAAAAAAAAAAATCCCACCTCCCAAACTTGCTTAAAGGCCCAAAGGCACTTAAACTTGTAAACCGTCCTTCCTGTGACCAAGTACAAGATAGCAGAAAGGCGGGGGGCCTCCCCCAGATCCCCACCCCATCCCCCAGGAAAGAACCCAGAGGCCCTCCTGACTCAGGGCGGGTGTGCGCGGGGTCGGCCGGCTCTGCCGCTCCCGGTGGCGCCACAGGCAGCAGGGCCTGCTGGGACTCCCAGCTGGGGCCCGGCTGAGCCACTCGGGTCTCCCGGCCCCGCACGCCCCCACAGCCCCCCACAAACCAGAGCAGGACTCGGTCCCGTGACTCACTTGCGACGCTGACTCGGGGGCAGCTTCATGTCATTCTGCATCCTGAAATGACCGCACCGGCTCAGGGGGCGGCAGGGGCCAGCGGGCATCGCGGTTCCCCCACCCCCACCCCTCCTCGGGTCCAGGACCCCAAGGTCCAAGCGCTTGTTCCAGGCCGAACACACCGCAGACCGCAGCGAGTAAGCCCCCCGCCCCGTCAGGAGTCAGGAAAGACCTTGACCTTGGGTGGGGGCACACACTGACCTGACATTGACCATATCTGCTGGAGTCCCCACGAAGCCTCCAATGCAACCTGGGGCGACAGAGCCCAGAGCCAGCCTGTGACGCCGGGCGATGCCCACCTGCGCCCTCCGCCCCCGGCCCGGCTGGCAGCTCACCGCTGATGGAGCCCAGCAACACCTTCTTGTAGAAGGGCAGGGGCCCCTCGCTGCCCGTGGCCACGTGGTCCCGCACGGTCTCATAGATGGCGAACCGAGTCAGGGAGTAGGTCATCTGGGGGAACAGGGTGCTCAGAGGGTGCAGGTGGAGGAACCCTCCCCACCCCAGCCCCTCCGGCGCACCCGCATCACCCCACGGGCCACGCAGACAGGGAAGGACCCTCCCATGGCCACACGCTCAGCAAGTGACTGAGCCGATTCTCAAACCCGGGGCCGGGTGAGTCCAGAGTTTCCCTCCCGGAGCTCAGTTTCCCATCTCTCGGTGGAGGTCCTGAGCCAGCTCTGAGAGCAGGGCACCCAGCCCACCCAGTGACCAGGGAGGGGGAGCCCCCGAGGCACCTGTCTGCACAGGGAGGCGCTGAGGCCGTTGTAGAGCGCCAGGACGCCGTCGGAGCGCACCACCTGCAGCGCCATGCCCGTCATGCGCAGCTTGACCTCCTGCTGCGTCTGCAGGTGCACCTGCCGGGGGCACGGCTGCTCACCCCGGGCCCCGCCCCCGGCCCAGCTCCGTCCGGAGCCCTTTCCCGCCACCCACCGCTCCTACACCCGCACGAAGACGCCAGGTTAGATGGGAAACTGAGGCACAGGGAGACACAGAGGTCTCCTAAGGGTGCCCAGCTGGGTGTAGGTGGGACTCCACGCCCACACCGGGCACCAACCTCCATCCCACACTATTCTGCTTTACAAGTGACAACATCGGCTGACACGTGAGAAACAGTCCACACACGCGTCTGGGTCCTCACGGCACCTGCTGCAGGAGCGGGGGTCATCAGTCCCATTCGGATGAGGACACTGAGGCAGGATGCGGACCCCGGCAAGGGGACTCCAGAGCCCCATTTCTTAGCCACGCCACTTCTCAAGAGAGATCAAAAGTTAGGGGGACTCAGAGACAGGCTGAAGAAACATGGTGGGCTTGGAAGAGATGCTGGGAGTCTGGCGGAGGAGAGGGGAAAGGATGCTCCCGGGAGGGCCCGGGCACCCCGAGTCTGTCCTCGTACACCCCACTCTGTCCAGCCCCAGTCATGTTCTGGCTGGGCCTGCTCGGGGAGGTTATGGACCCTCCTGCCTCAGTTTCCCTCACTGTGCTATGAGGATTAAGTAGATCGGTGGGTGTACCTTTCCCTTCCTTCCTCCCTTCCCTTCCCTTCCCAGGGCCTTGGGTGGCGGGGCAGCGAAGGTGGGTGGGGCTGGAGAGGGCTTTGTGCTCCGCTCAGCCACGTGGGCTACTTGGACGGGACAGAGGGCACTGGGCCTGGGGGCAAGGCGTCCACGCAAGAAGCAGTCCTTGTCCAGGCAAGCAGCGGCTGTGAGGACTGAGCCAGGGCATGGGGCAAAGGCAGAGATCAAAGAGCTGAAGAGTCATTTGTCCAGTGGCCACGCCGGCCTCCCAGGCTGCCCACACCGCGTGCTGCCTGCCCCCTTCCCCCGCACAGGGCTGAGTCCTCCCCGAGCCAGACAGCAGAGTCCTGTGGCCGCCTGCCTCCCTGACCTCCCTCCTGGCAGCATTCTGCAGCAAAACAGCACCCAGGGGCAGGGCATGGAGCAGCGAAGCCTCAAGGAGCCGCGGGCAATGGACAGGGGCCCCTGGAAGCTGTGCCCCCACAATCAGACACAGAGCCGAAGCCTCGGGGCCCCAGGGTGTGGGCGGCGCAGGCCTGTGTGGGCACAGCAAAAGCCAAGTAAAACAGACACAAGGGGAGGTTTCTCCTTTCTCAAACCAAAAAGCCCCTTTCTGTTCACTGTCACCTCCTCTCTCAGGTGGCCACTGCACCCTCCGGGCCTGGCCCTGCTCCCCGCTGGCTGCCCCTCAGGCCTCTCCCAGGACAAGCCAGGTCTCAGGTGCGCCAGTGGGGCCACCCCCTTCAGCCCCCCGCATCTGCTAATCCTGCCTTGACTGGCGGCGAGAAGTCAATCCCCTTTATTTAGAACGAAAGCTGCTGAAAGAAACAGATCCTCAGGTGGAGGAGGGCCTAGTGTGGGGGCCTGGCCTGAGGCTGAGGTTCCGGTTGTCAGGGCCACAGGCGCCAATCCCTCCCAGCAGGTGAGTATGGCGTGAGTATGGCGGTCAGGCTGCTTTGGGTGGGGGTAGGGAAGGAGGTGGCCGGGGAGCTGCCTCTGGCCCACAGGTCCCCTGAGACCACAGTCCAGGTTCCCCAGGGCAGGGCCTCCTGGGCAGACTAGGCTTTGCACTGTTGGCCCTTTCTTCTTTGTTCTTTGTAGAGACAAAGGGACAGAAAACAACCCCCCCTTGGCTGGCCCTGGGAGACAAGAACAGCTGTGTCTCGTACTGCCCCATAAGCATTTTTCTTAGAAAAAGTAAAATGAGTGTGAATGCTTCCTGCTCGCCATCACAGAGCAGGACCTGCGTGGGTGCAGGGTCTGCGGCTTCCAGGGGCCCACCCAGTCCAGGAGGAAGCAGCCCGAAGCAGGGATTTGCCCCGACGACATGTCCCATTCCCTCCCTGTGCTCTGGGTACCCACCAGGCAGGGAGGCCACCTGATCTATGCCCTGGGTGTGCTAGAGCCAACAAGTGCGCACCCCACAGACCCACCCCCTCAACTCGAAACCAGGCAGACTCTGTCCTCAGAACTGCGGGACGGAAACCGGCTCAGAGAGGCCAAGCGACCAGCCCAAGGTCACACAGGTAGTATGCGGCACAACCGAGGCTGGAACGCGGCCCTGGGTCCCGACAAGGGGCACCTCCACCCCGGAGTGGGCAGGTCTCCGGCGGGGGCAGTCAACCACAAGGTGGCCCCGGGTCTCAGGCCCTCCCGGGCCAGTGCAGAGCGAGGCTGGTCAGTGCCCAGGAGTGGGCGGTCCCCCGCCGCCCCCGCCAGCCCGCCGCCCCCGGCCCCGCCAGCCCGCCCCCGCCCGGCCCGCGCCGCCCTCACCTTGAGCAGGTCTAACGGGTGCGTGCAGCAGGCGGCCCCGCAGGAGGCCAGTCCCCCGAAGTACCAGCGCGACACGCGCGCCTCCGACGCCATGGCCCGCGCCGCGGACGCCCGGGGAGCGCCGGCAGCCCGCCAGCGGCTCCTGCTGCCCACAGCCCGGCCCCGGCCTCCGCCCGGCCCCCGACTCCCGCCCCGGACCCCGGCCCGCACCGCCGCCCGCGCCGAGTTCAAAGCACCACCCGCGCCCCGCGCCCCGCGCAACCAATGCGCCCGCGCGGCCCTGGGGGCGGGGCCAGGGGCGGGGGCGGGGCCAGGCCCGGAGAGACCCCGCCTCGAGCCGGGGGGCGGGCCGCGCGCCTTAAAGCGGCCGCGGCCGGGCCGCGGAGCCGCTTGCAGCTGTGCCCGAGGGGGGTGGGCATGACTACCCCCCCCCCCGCACCGACCCCAGGGAGCCTGCTAGGTGGTCCCGCTCTACTCCCCCCACTCCCGAGAACCTGGCGTCCCCCCACCCCGCCCTGCTCTTGGCCACCCCAGGGTCACCCCCACGCGTAGGGCAGGTCTTCGAAGGTCACTGCCGAGGAGCGGCCTCGGCGCTAGGCCAGTTCCTGCCACTCCCGGAGGCCGACCTCCTGCAAACAGCCCGCCCCAGCCGCGGGCCTGACCTTGCACCCGGTGTCCCAGCCCCACCACGCAGGCCTTGGGGGGTCAGCCCTGGGACACGTGCATCTGCAGGGGGTGGCAGAAAACCTTCTTGGAGCCAGTCCGCGCGTGACAGGAAAACTAGGGGCAAAAGACAATTCGGGGAGAGTAGCAGCCCTCCGGTCCGGTGTGCTCTGACCAGACCGTCCCAGGCAGCCATCCTGGAAGAGGACAAGGAGACAGGAACTTCTGAGCCATGGGGATGCAGGCTCCTGGGAGGTGGCAGTTGGGAGGCTGCCCGCCCCCAGGAGAGAGCCACCTGTGTGCAGGTCCCCACCCTCATTCCGCCACCCAGCAGACAGGAGGTGCAAGTGTGCTCTAGGCCGAAGATGCACCTGCTGGGCAAGGTGGAACCCCAGGGCCACTTTCCAGCAGGGCACACAGACCCCGAGGAGACAGGGCCAGAGACCCCTTCCACAGGAAGAACCTATATCTTGCAGTCCCAGCTTGGCCACTGCCGCCCCCTACCCCCCACGCAAGGGAGAAGTGTGAGGCGCATCGGGGAAACAACTGTGGGTTCCCCGAGCCTGCCGAGCACCCAGGAGTTATCCGGCTGTGTCAGAGGCATAGTAGGGGCCGGCAAACCTCCCTATTTGCTTAGAGCTGCCGGGTGCAGCTGGGTCCTCTAGAACCCCAGGAGGCCTCTGACCCCTGAGATCACCAGCTGGGGAAGTGAGCAGCCGCGGAGATGGTATCCAGCCCAGAAATGCTGGGGACCCGGGGACGTGGCGGGAGTCGGCCACGCAGGCATCCTGCTTTATCTGAAGTGGAGGGGCAGGATCCAGAGAAAGAAGATGCTAGTGGCAGACTAGCTGGAAACGTGGGCGCGGGACGGGGGTGGGCAGAGTGGGGGAAGGGTCACAGCAATTCTCCGGAAGCCAGAGAGGAGGCACCTGGCTGGCTCAGTTCCAAGAGCATGCGACTCTTGATCTTGGGGTTTTGAGTTCAAGCCCCACATTGGACATAGAGCTTACTTAAAAAAAATTCAATTGTATTTCTATATATCAGCAAATTAAGTTAGAAAAACAATTCCATCAAAAAACACAACCACCAAAAAAACAAAAACAGGTGTGAGACACACACCAAAAGTTCTTCAAGGAAACGTGAGAATGTGTCACCGAACAAGACGGCTTCCACACCTCAGGCCTTTGTTTAAGGAAACAGAGCTCACAGACCAGACTGGTGGGCTGCAGGGAGTGGCCTCCCCGTCCCGTGTCCCACGGGAATCGCATCTTCAAGCCCACTCCTGAGACCCGAGCCAGCACAAAACCTGTGCGGAACCAGGTCTCAAAGAGGATAAATTGAGATGTCTGAATCTCGGGTCAGCCCAAGGGCAATGTTGTCAGCTTCTGACCGTAAAGAAGTTAATCACAGAGAAGGCAAGTGGAGGGGACAGCCCGGAAAGCTAGGGGCCAGGCCCCGGGGTGGGGGCTGGCCCCCCACTGTGGTCACATCAGGGAGACAGGGTCCTGAACCTGCCCCTTGGTGCACAGCCCCAGCACCGCCCCCAAGTGAGAATGGCAGGTCCCGAGGCTTCGGAGCAGAAACTGGAGACCTGAACACTGACAATGTCAGGAGCAGCAGCCCAGCGTGTTGCAACCTGGGAACTCCCTTGAGACCTGGCAGTGCTTGGGGTGAGCAGTCCGTGTCTGGACTGGAAAATGGAAAATGCACCAAGTATGGGGCACCTTTTTAACTTTGCAAGCTGTATGTCAGCAAATTCAAGGATTCCCAGCCGAATTCTCAAACGGTTCCTAATGACTTGTACACAAACCCAGGGTCTTGAAAACAAGGCTGCCTGGCCAGGCCTCTTGGGTGGGGCCTGTCTGCGCTGCGGCATTCCCACGTCCTTAGGCTGCTTAGAGAGGACGGATGGGGCCACGTGGGAGGCCAGGCAGACACCTGGCCTGGGTCCCTGGAATGGGCAAGAGGCAGGGGTCAGCTCCAGACCTCCCTCTTCCATGTTTCACTAGCCTGGGACTGCCACCAGGATCTGACCGGAACTGTAAGGTTTCACGTGGGTGCCATCGTGGCAACTCAGGACGGCCTCTGCTAAGCCCAGAGGCCAAGGCCAAGTGGCCTCCAGGGACTCAGGGTGTACCCCACCTATTGCCAGGTCAGAGACACAACTTTATTGGCCAACTGCAGGCCAGAGCAGGGGGGACAGGGGTAGGACCATCCGGGACCGCGAGGTCAGGTGGGGGGGCCCCGAGCGAACACCACATGAGCAGTGTCCTAGCCCAGCGTAAGGCAGGCAGAATGGGGCTGGCCTGAGAGCCTCATGGCCCTGGGGTGCGGCATCACTCGCTCTTTCGAGCAGCCATCCCCAGTCCAACCAGCATGGAGCAGGAGGGAGTCCTCGTCACCCCAACTTCCCTGGAAAGACACAGGGGCTCAGAAGACACGCAGACTCTTTAAGTGACCTGCGGAAGGCCAGGCTGAGGACTGTCCCTGAGTTCAGACCGCTCCCTTCCCCCAGGAAGAGGCAGTTGGGTCCCCCGGATACTGGGCCAGGCATACCCGCCCCAGGTGGCCTAGTAGGCGCCTGAAGGCACGCTCAGAGATCTGCTGATAGTGAATCATTAACCCTCCAGGACGGCTGGGGCCACAGATGTGGCCAGTGGGGCTCTCGGCGTCAGGGAGCAGCCTTCCTACAAGGAGTCCAGCAGGAAGCATGCTCTCTGTGTGCTGGGGTGCTGGGCACGCCCCCCTGGGAGCACAGCAGCTCCCCAGGCCTGTCCTGAGGGGTTCTCTCCCGGACGCGATGTCGCCTTCTGGTCCCGCAGCCCTGTGCTTGCAGATCATTCTTCCAGCGTGGCCAGGGAGGGGACCCAAGGGCCTGCCATTCTCAGTCTGCTAAAGAGCCCCCCAGGTGTCCCATACCCACTTCCGGGCGGATGATCTGGCATCAGCCACGCGCCAGCTGCTGCCCCCTAGGCAGGACGGGCGTTGCCTACACCCCCCGTGTGCTGCTGCCAGCCCTGGGAGGTCAGGCCCCTGCACACAAAGGACCCGAAGATCGTTGGCCGACCCCCACATGTCCTGCTGGGGAATGAGGAGCCCGCCTCAGCTGGCTCCGCACCGCCCACCCGCAGCCCACCCAGACACACCACTCTGCACACGCCGCACCCGAACAATGTATTTTTCTCAGTGGCCACCAGGGGGTGCATGTTGACCGCGGGATGTTCTAGAGTCTGTCTCCCTGGTGCGCGCTCACAGGGGAGCCATGCCCCCCAGGCTCAGCGGGTCCATCCGCCTGTCCCAAAACAGAATCGACCCATGGGCGCCAGTGCCGTAGTTCTGTCCGGAGGCCGCTCCCACCAGCAGGTCCCAGATGCTGGGGCCTTGCCCAGGTCCCAGGCACCCCTGTCCACCAGTCCTCAGAGCTGGCCTACTCCAGAACCACGGTGCCGCCCACCGCCTCCAGGGCTGCCTTGATCTTCTCTGCTTCGGCCTTGGCGACATTGGCTTTGATCTCCTGGGGCAGGGACTCCACCAGCTTCTTTGCCTGCCGCAGAGCGAGCGAAGTCAGAAATGGGGCCTGGGTGACCGCGACCGACCTGCCCCAGAAGGGGCCAGTCCTAGTACCGTTCGCATGTTCGGGACAGCCGAGGGGCCGTGCGGCACGCGGAGCTCACCTGAACGAGGTTTATGCCCTGGATGTAGTTCTTGATTTCCTTGATCAGCTTCACTTTGTCCACAGGCTTTGCCTCTGTTAGGCGGACGGTGAAATGCGTCCGTTCTTTCTGCGTGGGGACGTCTTCTTCTGCCGCCTGGGGGGAGAAAGCCCCGGGTAGAGCAAGCGCACTCGCACCCCGGCCGCCCTGTCTTGTAACCCCCAGGTCCCGAAGCCAGGCCGGCAAGGTGTGCAGCTCCGGCAGGAGGCGAGCCGCCCGGAGCCTGCCCTCCCTCACACACTCCCCAGTGGAGCCGGGCTCCCTCACTGGAAAGGCTGCCCTCTCCCAGGGGCCGTTCTGAATGGGCCTCCCTCCCCCGCCCGCTCAGGTTCCCTCGTCCCTTCCAAGCCGGGACTCGTGGGACAGGCAGGGCCACCGGCAACCCTTATCCAGCAGCGTATCGGGAAGCAGTGCCATTCCCATCCTCGGCTGAGCCCCAAACCACAGTGGGTGACCAAGTGGCAGGCAGCTGCACTCCACCTTCGCCGAGGGGCCAGCGACGGGAGGGCGAGGCCAACAGAGCCCCTGCTGTCACAGGGGAAGTGGCAGCACCGCCATGGAGCGGCGGCCACGCAGCCCGGCAGCCGGGGGGCCATCCTGGTTTGGACGTGCCCCCTAGTTGTTAAGAGTACCCAGCAGCGTTCCAGTTCAGACAATAAATTCCATAGTAATTCTGTCTGTCCTTGCCCCAAATATTCAGCCTGAATCTCATCAGCTGTAAAGCTGCCAGTTCCAAGCAGATGGGGGAGTGGGGCCGATGCCACCAGAACCCACAGACACGTCTGGGACATGGGACACCCTACAAGACCCCTGACCTAGGGGATGGCCACGGAAAGGGGACTGAGGACAGACTTCAGAGGCCCAGTGACCAGATGCAACACAGAGACCTTATTTAGACTGGGGTAGACGGGCTGCTATCAAGTCTGGGACCATTAGCTAAATCTGGATAGACTGAGCTAGAAAATCACTGTTAATGACGTTTGTCGCACAAATGGCTCGTGGCTTCGTTAAGAAAACACCTCTGTGTTTAAGAGACCTGGGCTGGAGCACAGAGAAAGGACAGACCAAACACGTGCCTTATGCTCCAACGGAAAAGCGAAATAAACACCTTAATTGTTATTGAGACTGGGTGATACATACACGGGTCGTTTTTGTACCTGTTGTAACTTTGGAATTTTCCCAACAAAAATTGCAACATCCCCCCACCAAGCCAAACACAAACAAAAACCACAACAAAAGTGTGCGGCTTCAGGTCTGCTGGTTTCGTCCTGGAGACCCAAACCTGCCCATTGACCCCCCATCTCTGGTCCAGCCCTGGCCATGCCCCACGGCTCTTGTGCACGCTGGCCCTCTGCTGGGAATACCCTGCTCTCTTCCCATATGCCTCAAATCTCCCCCCACAATGTCACCTCCTTATTGTAGCCTTCCTTGAAAGTGTAATCCTTCCTTCAAGATTCTTCTCTATGTTTTCCCCAGCACTTATTATGTTTTGCTATTCAACAAATTTTTTCTTTTTCTTATTTGGTTCATCATCACAAAACACAATCTCCATGTGGGCAGGGACCTGCATGTCCTCCGCAGGGAGGGGGTCCCAAGGAGGCGGCAGGGGGCCCACAGCCAGCACACACAGCTTTGTGGGATGTGTTGGCTGATGCCAGGCCAAGATGAGGGACAATGAGAGAAATGTGGCCATGTGATACGGTGGCACCATTTTGTAGGGGCACCTGGCCTGCGCTCACCTCGGGGACTGCTGCTGTGGCAGGGGCAGCTCCGGGCATCGTGCTGCCCATCGGCATGAGTCCAACATCCTGGATCTTCAACGTTTTCTGCAGGGAGAAGGGAGAGCAGCCTCAGCAGCTGCCCATCACGTTCAAAGATACCCACACCACAAGCCTGGCATAGCCCTCACACTCCGGGAGCACGCTTCGGACAACTCACAATAGATAGTCCCCACATATACCAGGAACAAGACAGGGCCCCGGGCCTGTGATACCTTCAGAAGCTCGTTGAGATCTGAGATTTCCAGGAGCGTGAGGCTGGCGATATCCTGGACCAGCTGCTGGATCTTGGGGGGGTACTCCTTGGGCGCGTTATCCAGCGGTGCACTGGCGAGGGCCTCCCCCATTCGATGGCTGCTGCATCTCATCAGCCGCACAGTGCAGACGCGGGGCACCTGTTGCCTAGCCCCCCCAATCAAACAAGGCCGTCAGCCTGGCCCAGGCAGGCGACCCAGACCACGCCGGTGGGCACTAGGAGATCAGGTCTAGCTCCTTGGTCCCAATCCAGGGTTCTCAGATTCGGGGTCCACGCGGATAACGGGGTTTCCCAGCTAATTAAATTCTTCAATGAGTCTTAAAAACCCACGCAAGTATTTGCAGATATGCTACCCACAAGGTTAGTTTCCGGGTCGAAAAAACTATCAGCCCGTAGGAGCAAGACAGTAACTTGAATGCATTTCGCTACACAAAGCCTCTCAGAATCTGGGGCCGTCGGGCGGCACAACGCCGGACCCACCGACGGAAGCCCTCACGTCGCTGGGGCTGCGGGGGAAACTGAGGCCCGGGGAGGGGCAGGGACCTGTGTGCGGCCATCTGGGGCCACCCCGAGCACACTCGGCAGCCCGCGAGGGTTAGGGAGTCGGCGGGGGGGGGGGCCTCGCAACCCCCACCGCCGCCGGGACCGGACGAGTCGGGGTGGCATCCTGCCCGCCGCGCGCCGACGCCGCCCCCGACCTGCACCCTCAGTTGCCGGCCGAGGGGCCCGACCCTATCACCCCGCCAGCCCTCGACGATACCTGGCGAGACGGAGCGCAGCGCCCTGAAGCCTGAGGCACGGCCCCCAAAGGGGGCGAGCGGCCGCGGGCAGCATCGGTCCGCGGGCGGGAAGGTCACACGCGGCTCCCCGGGAGGAGGACGCTCTAGCCGCCGGGGCCGCCGAGCCGACACGGTGGGTAAGGACGCTCTAGCCGCCGGGGCCGCCGAGCATTCGAGCTGCGTGAGGACGCTCTAGCCCACGAGGCCGCCGGGGAAACGAGTTGGAGAGGACGCTCTAGCCGCACCTCGCGCTGGCTTCCTCTCGCGCCACGAGATTACCCCCAAGGCTACGAGCCGCGCAGGCGCAGAGGCTCGTGGGTGGGGGCCAGGAGTTGGGGTCGGGGGCCTGGGGCGGGACGCTGAGCCGCTGGGGCATTCTCGCTAGGTGAAGGAAGGCCGGGAAGGCCGAGGCTCGAGGAGGCGCTCCCGGCCCCCGAGCAGTCCGGCCAGGGAGGACAGTGCAGTGACCCCTGTTCCCCGACACCTGCCGGAGCCTCGCGCCGGCCGACCCCAGGTTTCGGCTCGGGACGTTTGCTCCGCCGCGGGGCGGGCGCGAGGGTCCCAAGTGCCCTTTCTCGGCAGGCCCCGTGGTGGGGGGCCACGCCCGCCCTGGCCGCCCGCAGCCTGAGGTCACCTAGCGCCGGGAGCTCCCGCTGCCCTCTGGGCAGCCCTCTCCTTGGTCCCCTCCCCCAAAGGGTTGCCTCTCGCGCCAGCGCGGGAGCGCGTTTTCTCTCGGTCCACGCCGCCCCGGGAGCGAGGCCGCGCGTCTCGGCGGTTGAACTCGGGGTTCTCTGCTGACAGCGACCCTAAGGGTTGTGATTGAGCCTGGAAGGGTCGGGTGCTGGGGTCGTGGGCGAGAGGGCTAGCGGTTCACCTGGGAGAAGGGAATGCGTACGCCCTGGCTGTGTGTCCAGCTGCCCGAATCCTCTGAAATCCCGCCTTTCCATCGGGCTCCCAAACACTGCACGGGGGGGCGGGGTGCCTTCGGCTCAGGCCCGTGTAGCTTCCTCCCCAGCCCCTCTGCCAACATCTGCCCTGAGGGGTCTGGGTCTTTGCCGTTTATATGCTCAGTCTCCTCGCCCCGCCGATTTTCTGAGAGCCAGGCATGGAGCAACACTTAACATCCAGAGGGCAGAGCTGCCCTGGCCCTGCCTTTGGCCTGAGCTCAGCCAGCCTCTGTGCCTATTAAACTGACTCATTTCTTCATAGAAGAGCTAATCGTGGGGTCACCTAAGAGGTGTCTGTGTGGAAAACGTTCTGAACTCTGGATACGAGGGGCTGAGTCTACAGGATCTTGAGGTATTTTCTTCCGGACTACAGCTCCGGTGTGTCAATCACACTCCATCCTTGGGCTTCGCAAACCTTCGAGGAGTCAGGGCAGAGCAGGGCTGCAGGATGGGGAGGACTGCTGCTGGGCTCCCCGAGGGCGCAGCTCCGTGGGGCAGTCTCGGGAAGGGGGCAAGTCTGCCGCTGCTGCCAGAGTATCGTCCACCCCTGGAGACGGCCTGGGGAACCAGGCTTGGCCGGGGACAGGCTGACCCCCAGACACATGCCTCCTTGCCCCTGTCCAGAGCTGGCCCAGCTGCCCACCACCTTCCTTCTGAACAGACACTCTGATACTTGTTGAAAGACATTTTATTATCAGTGTTCCATTCCGTCTACTCAGGGCACTGGGTGAGATGGCAGCTCAGAAGCAGAGAAGCTGGAGACGAGCCCCCGCCCTCCTGTGAGGGCCAGGAGCGCCTGCTGACCTCAGGAGGCCACGCCGAAGGGCTCTAGGGAGCACGCGCACTAGTCAGGCCACAGGCCGTGCGGTGTCCCGGGTGCAGATGGGCGGGCCCGGGC
Organism: Potos flavus; assembly: GCA_028534135.1. Classification (NCBI taxonomy): domain Eukaryota; kingdom Metazoa; phylum Chordata; class Mammalia; order Carnivora; family Procyonidae; genus Potos; species Potos flavus. Next base: position 868,300 of record CM052891.1, read on the forward strand.
TGCCCAGGAAGAGGGACCCCACTCCAGCCAGCCCGCATGGGACCTGGCGCACTGGGCTGAAGGCTCCCTCTCGGAGAAGGTCCTTCCCTCCCACCCTCTGAGGCCCAGCCCTGGGGAAAGAAGTCCGTGACCAACTCCGGGAGATGGGGAGGAGGACGGGGCCCGGGGGCACGAGGAGTCAGCGGGATAGGACAGAGGGCGGGGGCCGGGGTGAAGGGCCACCCCCTGCACGCAGCAGGGACACTACATGGCGGTACGAGGAGAGCGAGGCAGGAGGACGACGCTAGTTAGAGACGGAGGCTGGTTCAGAGAACCGTAGTGTTGTTGGGGATGGCACGCTCCTAGCTGGGTCAGTCAAACGAGATGAGCTGGGCTTCGCTGCCCTGTGCCGGAGGGCCCTGTGCGGGCGGCGGCTGGGCCACTGGGGGCGGCTGCTGGGGGGGTCCCCCGGAGGGCGCCATCTGGGGGAAGGGCACGGGAACCATCAGTCCTCCCCCCACACCCCGTCTAGCAGCTTCTCTCTAGAACACTCCATCCTGGTCTCAGCCCGGGCGTTCGGTCCCAGCAAAGCCCAGTCCGCACCAGGCCTCCCTCCTCCCAGCTTGTCGTGGGCTCCCTGATCTCATCCTGGCCCAGCAGGGACCCCAGGGGTTCCCGACCAGTGTCCGCGGGTTGGAGTGCGTGGTCCGGACCTCCGTGTGTGCTGCTGCGTGGGTGCATGTGGGCTGTTTCCCCATCCTCGCTCTGCTGGGCAGCAGTCCGGCCCGCGCTGTCTCCTCCTCCCGGGACAGCCCCACCATCCGCCACGAGCTGAGCTGGCGGGCAGCCTGGGGAGGGGCTCACCTGCTGGTACAGGGACTGCTGCCCCGCGATGTAGGGCTGCTGCGGGGGCGGCAGAGGTGCGTCCTGGCTGGGGAGGGTGCTCATGAGACCCTGTGAAAATGAAGCGAACCCCACGTGAAGGAGCCCCATATGCCAATAAAGGGGAGGCATTTCTGACTTGAAAATCAACCACCCACCAGCTAGGAGAGCCTAGAGGTGGGGAAGGGGGTGGTGGGCAGGAGGGCAGGGCCTGCCCAGCGCTCCCCCAGCCCCTTTCCCATGTGGACGCCCCCCGTGGGCTCTCACCTGCATGCCGTAAGGCTGGTAACCCATGGACACCGACTGGCTCCCCATGTAGCCCATGGCGCCGGACTGCGGAGGCTGGGACATGGCCGGGAGGCTCTGGGGGGCCTGGGAGGCCACGTTCTGCAGAGGGAAGGGTGTGATGGGAGAAGGGCTGTGGGCCCTCGCCCGGAAGGGGAGCAGCCCTGCCCGCCTACCTGATAGCCTTGTGTCGGCGTGGGCTGATAGGACGAGTAGGCTGGGCTGGCGGTGGGCCCGGGGGGGCCCTGGGGGGCCGCCTGTGCGCCGGTGGCCCCTGCTGGGTACATGTAGGCGCCCACCATGCCGGGATCTATGGAGGGAGGGGAGTGAGCTCAGTACCCTGCAGGGGGACTTCTGGAACCAAGTTCACATCTCACATTGTCACAAAAGGAGAAAAAAATCAATAAGGACAGGAGAAAAGCTCCGATGCTGAATGCAGTCGAAGAAATGAACCAAACGGTATTGATGGGGCGACAGCATGGGAGGGGTGGGGGAAATGAGGTCTCGCACCTTCTGAAACTCAGGGCCTGAAGACAGAAGACTAATATGAATAAAATGGATCCACATGGATGAGAATGACCAAAGAGGAAAGAGAAGGAAAAGTGCTTTCTCACGGTGGAAAGACAACTGACCAACAGGAGAGGAACGAGATGAGAAAATCACTGGTTGACAAACATTACGACGGTCTCATGCACGGCAGAGACACTAAAGCTAGCGGGTGATAACTTAGGAGGAACAAGGATGTGTGCAAGCCTCGTCCCCTGAGCCACGGGACAGCCAGGCCCTTCCAGGGAGGAGCCCCGACAGGCCGCCTGCACACCTCGCGGCCAGCGGCTGGCTGTGCCTTCCTGCTCAACACTCCAGAGCCCAGGACGCCCGGCCGAAACCCAGCCACGAAGACCCGACACAACCCACTGAGGGGTGGTCTGCAAGACGGCAAGCCAGTGCTCTTTGAGGACTCAGTGTCATCAATACAGAGGCAGAGTAAGAACATTCTAGATCACACATGAAAAGCAGCCAAACAGTTAAAAGACAACAGCCCCGGGTTTTCCTGTCGGCACAAGAGGCCGGGGTTCCCGGGACGGTGTGGGAGAGCTGCACCCGGCGGTGGACAAGGTCACACCACGGCCTCCGCGGCTCCCGACCTGGCCTCTGTGCCCAGGCCACGACACGGTATCCCGCGTTTAGGAAATACAGGCTGACCGTGCCAGGAGCAAAGGGCACCGCGCCTGCTCTAAAAAGGTTCAGGAAAAAAATTCCACATACACGTGCAACATAACAAGTTGTTAACGTTCTGTAAGAAGATGTTAATGTTCGGGAAATCTAGAAAACCCTTTGTAACCATTTAACTTTTCTGTAGAACTGAAATCAGCAAAACAAGAACAAAAGGAGAAAACGGCAGTGGTCTGGGGCGCATCTTGGCTGGTGGACCCCTGCTCCGGGCCCATTACCTGCTGCGGCCCCAGGCATGCTGGGGTAGGGGCTGCTGGTGGCAGGGGCCGGCTGGCTCATGTACACGGTGTGCATGGGGGAGCCCTCCACGGAGCCCGCGGGGCTGAAGGTCCCCGGGAAGCTTGTTGGGCCCGAGGGCTGGTACAGCACGCCCCCGGCTGCGGGCATGGCCTGGAGCTGGGGACAGAGAGCGAGGCGGTCAGGGCGGCCCTGGGCAGTGGCCGGAGCCCCCAGCTAGGGGGCGGGGCATGCCTGGGGCGGGCCCAGGGGCGGGGCGAGGCGTGCCTGGGCATAGGGCAGGGAGAAGGCGGGCATCTGGGCGCGCATCTGGATGGTCTGCTTCTGCTGCTCCAGGCGCAGCTGCCGCTCCTTCTCCTGCTCCTGCAGGCGCTGGATGGCCAGCTGCCGCTGCACCTCCAAGTACTCCTGTGGGCCAGGGGCAGCCATCAGCGCTGTCCACGAGCTTGGCACGCCCCCCCGACCCCCAAGTGGGGCCGGCCACCCCACCTGCTTTTTCTGCCGCATGATCTCCAGCTTCTGGGCCAGCTGGATCTGGCGCTGGCGCTCAGCCTCCTCAGCTGCCCGGCGAAGCTTCTCCCGGTGCTCTTCCCGAAGGGCGCTGAGTGCCCCCCGGGCATCGCGGATCTGTGCCAGCTTGTCCTGCAGCCCCTCGTAGTAGACTGCGGGGAGAGGGCAGTGCCGGGAGCGCGTGGCGTGGGAGGGAAGCGCCTGCGTCCCCATGCCGGGCTGTGGCCACCGGGCCTGCCCTCACCCAGCCAAGTGCCTGTCTGCAGGGCACGGCGGGCCTCTGGGCTCCCAGGGTCAGGGTCAGGG
>CM052891.1:872231-927645 GCA_028534135.1 Potos flavus
ACACCCCCGCCACCCAGCGTCCGGAGGTCAGGGCCTGAGGCCAGCTCATGGACACGGACAGGACCCTCATCACACAGTCTCCACAGGGTCCGACCTGCCCGTAGCCACCAGACGCCGCCCCTGCTCCACGCCTCATCTCAGGGCCTCCACATAGATGGGGGCCGCCCCAGTCCCCTCCCACTCACTGCCCAGTGTGAACACTGCGGTCTGAATCCGCGGCCCTCCTCGCCAAGCCCCAGCAGATCTGCGTGGCCGCTGCAGCAGCTGGGAGGAGAGGAGACGAGGCCCTGAAGAGGTCCCCCAGCTGTCACAGCCGCGCGGCAGCCCTCCTAGGACTTCCTGGCCTTCTCAGGGCACCCCGGCTCCTGCGGGCGGGCCTCTCCTGCGCCTTGTCCCCGGTCTGCGATGGCCCCGGGGCCCCGAAGTGAGTCTTCCACGGGATGCTGGCTTGTTCAGACGTCAGGTCTGGCACACCAGCTGCCTGCTCTCTAGGCCTTCTCCCGCCCCTCATGCTAAATCAACCCCCAAGAGGCCAGGGCCCCCCGCTCTACTTCGTCCCTAGGACCCAACACTTGGCAATCAGCTTCTCGGCACAACCTTCTCACTTGGCTGTGGCCCGCCGTGTCCCCCCGTCCTGCCCTGACCCGGCGTGACGTTAGAAAAGGCAGGGGCTCGGGGGTCCAGAGCAGGCTGCCACCGCCGCAGGTCACACACCGTGGTGCTGTCCCCTGGCCCTGCGCGGGCGCGCACAGCCTTCCTGTGCCTCTGCCTGGGGCGGAGCAGCCCCTCAGCTCCGAGAGGCCGAGCGCCGAGCCCGGGCCCAGACCGACCTCACCCGACGCACCTTCCACCTTCATGATCTGGTAGGTGTCCTGGACCACCTTGTACTTGGGCTCGTTCCGGAAGGCGTGCGCCCAGGCCTGGATCAGATACAGGATCTTGTTCCGGACGTTTGCTTCCACCTGCCTCTGCACAGAAAGAAGGAAAGAGAAGGACAATGAGGAGGGCGGTGAGAGACACAAACACGAGACACGTCTCAGCGTGAGGAAGCGGCAGGAAGACCACTCTGAGCACCGGAGCCATGCACGGACCCACTCCCCAGGCCGCCTCCTCCATGAAGCCCCGTCCCTGAGGACACTCATCGCAGCGGTGTGCCCCCTCAGGGCCTGGCTTTTCCTTAACGCCCTGGGCAAAGCTATAACCACCTGCTTCCTCCTCCTCTGCTCCCAGGAGCCTGGCGTCAGAGGCCCGAGTCTGAAAGCCAGCGTGGCTCCGGCAAACGCCAGGCTCCACCAGGCAGCGCCCGCCAGCCCCGTGCCGAGGGAGCGGATGTGAAGCCGGCTGCCTGTCCTCTGGTCGCGGGGGACGGCTGCGCCAGGAGCTGCCCCACGCACAGAGCCGCCACTTCTGCCAGCTTCAAGCACCGTCCGTCGAGTTCCTAGAGCTCTCCGGGGGACGCTCAGGAACGTGGCACGATGAGAAAGCTGCTCCGCGGAGATGCCAACCAGATTCACCCACGAGGTTTCTGGCTCTTTCCCGTAATCTGTGCCCGGTCGGTGGATCCCTTTCCTATCGTGACCCTCCCTCTCCACGGGAGCACTAACTGGCTCAGACCGCTTGCACCACAAAGAGGACACGATCCGGAGACACAGAGCGCAGGGTCTGACCCTTCTGCTCTTTCAGCCCGGCCACAGGAGGGACTGGCTGGGTCGGCAGTCAGGGCCCAGCTCAGGTCCCGGATGGGCTCTCGGCCACATGAAGCCCCAGGCACCCACATGAGCCAGGAAGCTGCGGCCTCACCCACCAATGGTAGCAGAGACAGTGTCTAGGGCTACGCTCCTTGGTCGCCACCCCGGTCGCCTCACCCCTGTGGGATGGGTGCACCCCTGTACCGCCCACTCTGCATCACGCAACCCGCCGGTGTCACCACACACATCACAATCCCTGCAGATGAGCAGCGCCAGCCTGTGGGGCCATGGGCGGTGGCCTGTGCGCATTCTCTCTCGCGGCTCTGGAGGGCCGTCCCTCTTCTACCAATGGAAGTGTGAAACCCACTCCCCAAAGTGTCCCTGCTGTGCCGCGTCCCCCAACCTCCCTCCATAAACACGCTGGACACACACACCTCCCTGCTCAGAATCCCGGCTCTGCACGTGGGACCCAACCAGCCGCCGTTCGGGGCCCCCCCCAGGCCTCTGCCCGCACACCCCGCTCACAGCCGCTTACGCACGCACAGCTCCTTCCCCTCCTCCTCCGCCACCCAGCGAGGCTCCGAGCCCTGCCCCTGGAAGGCCTTCCTGGTCCCCCCAGGAAAAGCAGGGTCTCCCCTGCATCCCCAGACACAGCAGCCCGGTTGACTTCCGGTAAAGCCCCGACGTCATCGAGTTGGGATTCTGCAGGTGCGGGGACCACCAATGCTCACCTTCCTGTCCTCGGTCCTGCCTGGCCCTGCCGCCGCCCCAGGTGCCGGCCGAGCCCCAGAGAGGCGCGGGCACGGCCTCGGGTAACTGGGCCCTCCCCGCCTCCTGCCAAGGGCCCACCTTCAGCAGCTCCTTGAGCTCCTCCATCGTCTGCTTGTTGGCCACCTCGTCGTGCACCGTCTGGCCGCAGTTCTTCACCACAGACTCCATGACCTGCGGGACCCAAGGAAGGGCAGGCTCGAGCCAGCGGTCAGGCCGCGGACACGTGCCTTGGACAGGCCCCTCGGGCAAGCGAGCCCATCAGGAGAGTCCCCGTGGCAGCTCTGACTCAGGCCGCAAGCGACGCTCTATGTGCTCCCTCTAACTCCATCTCTTACCCCCAGGGCAGAGGCCAGAATCAGCCTCGAGGCCCCGAGTCTGTCAGCTTCAGGTGGGGCAGGCGAAGCGCCGCCCTCCGTCAGGGCTGCTCCGACCTGCCCTCACGCCCCAGGCAGGTGGGCGAGGCCCCGGGGTCAAGCGCTCCCTGCCGTCTGGAGACTGGGGTGCTGACCCTAGAGGTGGCCTGCGTGCGGGGGGGAGGGGGTCTAGTTACCTCCAGGGCGTACAAGGCCACGTGAGGATTCTTGTCGTTGACTTTCTTTTTGATGGAACTCACGGCATATTTGGCTCTGAAAGAAAAGGGCGTTGGTGAAAAAAAGAAAAACCACCTCAGAAGCTGAGTCAAGAGAAGCTCTGCCACCCTCTGGTCCTCAAATCCCCAAGCAAACGGTAAGCACCTCCAGGCAGTACATAGAAAACGCTTTCCTTGTCCCCAGGTCCCCAAAACCCCAGCGTGCAGACCGCGAGATTCTCGCCTAAGGCCTAATGGCGTCGACATCCATCAGGGCAGGACGCTGCGGGATCCCGGAGCATCAGCGGGCACCGGGGGAGCCGGGAGCCCCATGCTGCCGGCCCCTGCTCCTGAGAAGACAGACCCACGCTCTCCTCACTTACTGTGTGTCCCCCTGGCGGATGAGGTCACAGATCTGGAGGATGGACTCCCAGTCAGTCTCCAGCAGAAGCTGGCTGGTCGCTTTGTCTACGGCAAAAACACACCATTACTGGGGCTCGTCCTCTGTGATTCCCTGGCCGGCCCCACAGCTCAGCAACAGAGAGGAGGGATCGCCTGCTTCCCATTTAAAACATTTGGACTGAATGGAAAACCACACGGAAATCCTCACGATGCCTAAAAAACACGAGAGTGCTGTCTTTTCCAGAAACGAGGCAAACAGCTTAAAAAATACTACCAGCACACTGCTGTGCACCTGATCCAAACACTTTCCGTGATCCCAGAGTTCTGACACAACCTCCTGAGCACCGTCCTGTTTCTATCGTCTTCGCCGACAAAGACAATGAAGCAGAGAAGGGAGGTCACTGCCCAAAGTCACCCAGCTTGCCAGTCTGAACCACGCGGGGTTTCACGCTACACTTTGCCACCTCATGCCTGAGTCCCTGGTTTTCCCCACGTTGAACCTGTCCGATGAGATCTCAGCTGGGGCCAGGCTGGAGAAGATGCGGCCTGGACTCCGGTCCTCTGCTTCGAGTGTTTTGTGGGATGGAGCCAGGACTGACCTCCAGAATGTACTCTTCAGCTAACACCTGCACTCTCTGGCCGTCACAGCTGCCTCACTCACACACACAAGCTCTGCTCCCCCAGCCCTGCTGGCTCTCCACCCTGGACACACACAGGGTAGGTGGACATTAATAAGGCGTGTCCACACCTAGCACTGATCTGGTAGTAACTTCTGGATTGATCTTTGGAGGGCTGAACCACCCCTCAGCCTGCATGTTCTCAGGACAAGGAAGCTGCCTCACCTGAGGTCTCCTCCAAAGCCACATTCAAGGAAAAAGCAGCGCGGGCTCTGACTGACCGCTGGAGCACCCAGGGCACCCACCCCAACACACAGCCCACCCAGTGTCACCGGGGGTGGAGAACATGCCCCAAAACATTTATTTTCCTTTGCCTAAAATCCAGGACGCTCAGAGAAGATCAGCTATCCACCTGTGACAGACAGAAAAACCACCTCCCCAAACCACGGGGGCCTCTCCGAGCCCAGGGGGACACACAGGGCTGGCCTGCTTCTCCAGGGAAGCAGCGCTCAAAGAGCGTGGCAGGTCCTCGGGAGGACACTACTGGTTCCACCCTTTGGAGGCCAATGTTCGTGGCACCCAGTTCCCCTGCAACTTAGGTTTTCTTTTAGGGGGAGGAGGTCTATTTGACGAGGTCACCCGTGTCCGTGACTCAGGACTCGTGGCCCGCTCAGTCAGATGCTGGCGGCTCCCGGGGCCGATCATTTCCCCGGGGACCGGCCCGCCCTGGCCCAGGAGCGGAGCCCCGAGCACGGTCGCCGCGAGCGCGGGCCCAGCCTCCTCCGCGGACCCTCGCCCAGTCGGGTCGCAGCCCGCGCCCAGCGCCCTGGACTGCCGGGTCCCCGCACCGCCGGCGCGCCCACCCACAGCCCGGGGGCCCGGGTCACTCGGCGGCCGTCCCCGGGCTGTGCTCCCGGGACGCTGGCCAGTCGCGAGGAGCGGAGGCCGCGTTACCTAGGAGACGCTCGAAGGTGCCGCTGCCGCGCCCCATGGCGACCCCGGACCCCGACCCGACGCCGCTGCGCTCTCCGCTGCGAACCGGCGCGCCCCCGACTTCCGCTTCCGCCTTTTCCTCGGGCGCGCGCGCGCGCGTCACCGGGCCGGGCCGCGAGCTACGAGCCGCGAGGAGGAGGGCGTTTCTACTGGCCCGGCCCCAGACGCGGTGCGCCGATTGGGCTGCAGGCTGCACCCTTTGAGAGGGTGAGCGCCGATAACCAATGAACAGCTCGGACGTGAGGCCTAGCCAATGAGAGCGGGGTGGAGGGCGGGACTTGTGCCGAGCTACGGGGGCCGGGTGGACTCAGGCGCCGCGATGTGTCTTCTGCTTGGCCCCTCGGGCGTCGGGAAGACCCTGTTGGTGAAGAGACTGCTGACTATCCTTCCGCGCCGGCGGGGGCCCGGAGGGCGGGGGTCGGGGTGCTCCCGGGGGAGCGGGGATGGAGTCCGGGGGCGGGGTCCGGCCGCCTCCCGCCGTCTCCGCCCGGCCCGGGATCCTTGACTGCCCGCACAGCTGAGCTCCGGGGACGGGAAGGGCGATCTGGGCGATCCGCCCCCGACGCGGCCCACGGTAGGCCTCCGCGCTCTCGCGGGTGTAGCAGAAACGGGTGCCTTTACGGTTTGCAAAGCGCTTTGGGTGGTTCTCAGGGGAAGCTGGAGTCCGGCCGGTCAGTGTGCTAATGCGGCTCTCGGAGACCGGGGCGTCACGGGAAGGAGTCTGCCTCCTGGGGCAGGGCTGCGGCCAGGCTGCGGCCGACGTGGGTGCATGCCAGGGCCCCGAGCCGCCCGCCCCGCGCCACTCCTCACACTGCTTTCTCTGGTCGCCCCAGAGGCGAACCCCACTGATGGGGGTGGGAGCTGCGGCCACAGCCCGCTTTGAGGTTTAGGACGTGGACCTCTGGAAGCCACTTTAGCCTTCCTTGCTTGGGCTGTGCTTTAGGGCCTAAGCCCTTGAGAACGGGCATACTGGGGTTTAGATCAGTGTAAAAGGCCGGTGCACATTCCTCTCCAGGGGTTCCCAGTGGGAAAGAGCCTGTGTCCTTAATGCTTCTTGGTTTTTTCCACAGGTGGGCACCGACCTTACTGACATCGTGGTCCCAAGAAAGATTACCATCCGGGAGCTGGGGGGGTGCATGGGCCCCATCTGGCCCAGCTACTGTGGAAATTGCCATTGTCTCCTGGTAGGTCATGATCCCGTGAACTTGTTTAGGCACGGTCTAGTGCTGGACCTCACTCCGTACAGGCTGGACTTTGGGTTCCTGGGCAGTTATGGTAGTCTTGGACTTCCTTTTGGGAATCCAGCTTGATCCCTAGTGCACCTGGTCCAGAGCTGACGTGAGAGCTCATGTGGGGCTTGCTGGCAGAAGGATTTCTTCTCTGCCAGTAACATGCTCGCTTTCTGCGCCGTTCCCGTGTTGTATGTTTGTGCTTGATTTCTACATACCCTGTCCCATCCTAGCAAGGCCTGTGCCCCAAATCCCCGGACCCTTCCCAGGAGAACTGTTGACCACGTAAGTAGAGAGATTTCCGTATGAGCGGAAACAAGCGACGGCGGGTCACTCTCCTGCAGCTCATTTCCCTTTACCTCCGTTGACCCCAAAGTCCTTTGTTTAAAAGTCATTTTGCTTTTCTGAGCCAGGTGACGATGCCCAAGGAAGGGGATTTGGGAAGGACCGTCTCCTGCACGGGGTGGCCCTGGTCTGCATTTTCTTCTTCCCTAGTTCATGATGGACGCCGCTAACCCCACTCAGCTGTCTGCGTCCTGTGTGCAACTCCTGGGTCTCCTTTCTGCAGAAGGACTTGCAGAAGCATCGGTCTTGATACTCTTCAATAAGATGTACGGGTCGGTCCTCCTGGAGGAGTGTGGGGGTGCCCCCCGTGAGGAGCTCCCTTGGAGCATAGCCAAGAGGGTGGCGCACGGAGGGGGTACAGTGGGGGTTGGGATGGGCCTGTGGCAGCTCACCTTGACAGGGGGTTGCTTCCGCTCTAGTGATCTGCCGTGTTACATGACCGTGGAGGAGATGAAGTCCTTGATGAGGCTCCCAGACATCATTGCTTCTGCCAGGCAGAGCATCAGCACAGTGGAGATCAGCGCCCGCACAGGCACCGGCTTGGCGGCGGTGCTGCGCTGGCTCCAGGACGCCCACAGAGCCGACGGTTGACCCACCGCCAGGAGAAGCGCCACTGGCCGGCCCTGGGGAGGAGGCAGAGAATGGCTGCACTTGGCCTCCAGCGATCTGTTCTCGTCAGGGACAGGATGGCGCAGCAGAAGCATAGGGGATGGGCTTCTGGCCCGAGTTGCAGTGCTGTGTAAACAGAGGAACCCGGTTCCAGAAACTCCCGACAGCTGGCCTCTGAACGAGATCGTCCCCAGGGCTGGAAGGACAGGCCTGCAGGGTGGCTGGGTGTCCTACGCTACCAGGGTGTGATCCCTTTCCCAGAGGTGTTTGGACTGCACAGCCCCACAGACACGGTCTCTCGACTGCGGTACGGGCTGACGCGTGACCCCCACTGTATGAGGTCGTTGTCAGAGAGAAAACTGAGCCTGGAATCAGAACGAGAACAGTGTTTTCTTTGGCTCATTTGCTCAGTGCACAGTCATTGCTGAGGGCATAGGGGTCCCGCAGGTAGGCAAGGGTGGAGGGCAGCTCTGATAGAATGCAGGAGGTCCTGGCAGGCTCCTCCTGATTTCTGCCGAGGGGGCTTGCGGGAGAACAAGGGTGTATTCATGTCCTGGGGCCTCCGTAACAAATTGCCACAAACTTGGTGGCCTAAACCAACCCACATTCACGCCCACAGCTCTGGAGGTCACAAACTGATGGCAGGGCGGCCGCAGGGTGGGCTCCTTGCTTCCCGTCTGGCTTCAAGTAGCTGCTGGTGATTCTCGGTAGAACTTGGCTTGTGGCTTGCAGACCTGGAATCCCTGCTTCTGTCTTCACGTGCTCTTCTCGCCTTATAGGGACACTGGTCACTGGATTTAGGGCCCTCCCTAAATCCAGGATGATCCCGCGATTCCTAATTACATCTGTAAAGACTTTTTTTGGAAACAGGGTCACACTCGCCTGCTTCCAGGGTTCCAGGGAGAGGTCGTCTTAGGGCTGCTGCTCAGCCCATGGCAGTTGGTTGAGAAGCTCTCTCCTCCTGGGTGTGGTTGCGGGTTTTCTACAAATGGCTCTCTCTGTCCCCGCTGGCAGTGGAGCCTAGCTGGGCCGTGAAGGAACGCCAGCCTCTGCCGTCTCCCCGGCGTGCAGAGCGGTGGCCCGGGCCTCACCTGCACCGTCTCCAGTTGGCCACGTTGTTTGGGCGGGGGGGGGGGGGGGCGGGGGGGTTGCAGACAATGCCTTGGGGGAGCTCTGGCAGAGACTGCCAGGCCACTGGGGCTCAGTTCCTCTGCCACCACGTGGAAGCATTCTTCTCTGGGAAGGTCTGGTATTGCTGCGTGCTCCTGCACCACTGCCCTCCGAGTCACGCCGCGCAGCCGCGGGTGCCAGGGGCCTTCCCCATGCAGTCCTCGTGGATTTCAGACAGCTTGGCACCCAGCGTAACCGGCTGTCCTCCACGCCCCTTCAGGGAACTTAAGCACAGTGTGTGCTCAGGAGAAAGCACCTGGCTCCGTCTGTAGCAGTGACCCCAAGCTGGGGACCGTCGCTCAGGTTTGGGCCTGGTGACCTCTCGTGGTAAAGCCAACCCCGGGCCGAGTCGGTGGGTTCTCGGGACACTCTGACAGGCCTGAGGTGAGTGCATCCTTTGTGTGAGCTCTGAACCTGGTTTCAAAGGCAGACCTTCTCCAGCCACAACCCATTTCCACCTTCTCGCTTCCGTGCCACACTTGGCGGCGTGTCCAGGAGCACGGGCGTTTCTCAGGGACCGCGTTCACCCCTGCTCTTGCCACCCTGCCCACATCCTGGAGTCCTAGTGCAGAAAGGGTGCCAACCACTGAAGGAGCGGCCACACTGCCCGCCGCCCCCGCCCCCCGTGATCTGCCGCTGCAGTGGCAGCCAGCACTGCCGGGCACCCCATCACACCCAAACACACCTGAGACGCTAGCCCCGGTCACAGACAGCTTCAGCTCACGCGGTTTTAATTTGAAAAAAACCCCGAAACAAATGAAAAATCACAAAACATTGTAAAGGATGCAAACAGGGAAAGGCAAAAAAGGACCCCACCGAAGCATACTACCCCACACCTTCTGTGGGGCCACCCTGGCCAAGGCTGAGACGCAGCGGTTCCCGAGCCAGCTGGGCCCAAGGAGGGAGCCAGGTGCTGTCCTCACAAGGACGTGAGCAGTAGGACTCTCTCCGTGTTCGACTGCCAACAGCCCTGGGGTCTCAGCACCCCGCGCCGCACAGCTGAGCACGCTAACGACGTCTGTCCGCTGTGCCGCCGCTCCCTCCTTCGGCTCTGGCAGAAGGTTCAAATCTCGCCAGGCCCTGCCGTTGGCAGGAATTCCCCACGCAGCCCTTTTAGCCACGGGAAGGTCCTGGGCCGGGGTCCTGTCCTTGCCCTCCAGCTGCTTCAAACCTGCTATTCTTTCCCCAAAGACCTTGAGAACACAAACCTCCTCACAAACCCACCTGGTGGGGGTAGTGTCCTGCCTCCGTATCCCAGCGACGGCCTGGGTGGGCTCCACCTGCCTCTGCAGGGACAAGGCACCAGGAGCGGGTCCCGGTGGCCTGGATGCTGAGCCCCACCCTCCCCATCCCCGCTCTGGCCAGCGGCCTGGCCTGTGCTCCCCGCCGGCCTGCGCTGTTGGGCCACACGGAGCTTTAGGTATGGATTCAGCCGATCGAGTGTGTAGGGTCTCCCGTGGACTGGCACTGAAGGACAGGGCTGTGGCATCGTCCCCCTTCCCTAAAGCAGCCCCGGGTGGGCTGAGCCGGAGCTGTGTGTTCAGAACAAAGCTGCAATGAACGATGCTACGTGCGCTCGACCGGCTGTGTCCGTCCCAAACGGGCCCTTGGGACAGACGACGCCCTGTGTGAGACGGCCCAGCAGAGGGCCACTCACAGAAAAGCCATCTTAGGGAGAAAAAAAATGAGAGGGCAAAGGCCCAGAGCCCTCTTGGCGCTGGAGAGCGAGTACCTACGGGGCCTGGGCGTCCTAGCGTGTGTTCCGGGCCATCCACCGTCCTCCCTAAACCCAGGTGCGGACGTCCTGGTCTCACCATCACACGCGCGTCTCTGCCTTCTCCCTGGAAGCGAGGTGCGGGGCGCAGGGCGGCTGTGCTGACTGAGCCCCTGGCCGCTGCTGCTTCTTCAGTGCCCTATAGGCCTGCACGGCCCGCTCTCTCTCCTCCCTGATAATTCGCTGTCGGGCCAGTGACGTGCTCAGAGGCTGGGACACACCACCAGGGCTCAAAAGATTCCTCAGCATCAGCGATTTCTTCCCAGGCTAAAGAACAGAGACGGAAGGCTGAGGCATAGTTCAGGAAGGAGATAACAAAGGGCCCACGTTGGTCCAACAGCTGTATGCCCGGTGAGAACGTGGCACTCCGTGTGACGCGTGCCGTGACTGACCGCACCAGGCGGCCCTGGGGGACACCCAGGGCAGCTGCCACTGCTTACCTGGCCCCGGCTTGTGCTCGTCCTGGGCTGGGTGGTCAGCTCTGGGGGCTGCAGGGCGACCTCGCCAAACTTCACCGTGTCTGGAGGGGCAGAGGGGCAAGACCGATGCCTCTGGCCACCGCGGCCCCAGTCCCCGGCCGCGGTCCCCACAGAGGCACAGGTGCCCGGGGCCCACACGATGGCTTCAGGAAGACCCACCTCGGAGCAGCTCCCGCTCCAGCCTCTCTGCTGCCTTGTCCTCCCTCCTCCGCCGGACTCTCTCGAGTCGCCGTTTCTGGAACCTGGGGAAGAAAGCACAATACCATTCAGATTCCCCAAGCCTCACCTGACGGGACTCAGAAGGTGGAGGTCACCCCTGTCCAGGAGGGTGCCCCACAGGAGAGCCTGGCAGGCTGCCACCAAGTCCCCAGTCTGGCGACTACCTGCCCCCCACAGCAGCGCTCGAGGAATAGCAGGCCCCCGGGGTTCCAAGGCCGCGTTCTCAGGGGGCGACGGAGACATCCTGGGTTGTCACAACAGCCGGGGAGGGGGGTAGGGGTGCTCCTGGACCTCGGGTAGAGGCTAGAGGCCGGGCTGTCGTCCCGCACCCAGTGCCTCGAGGAATGGCCCCGCCGCGGACAATCACTGGCCCCACATGTCGAGCGTGCTGCTGCTTCTGAAGGGCCTCGCAGAGCAGCGCTGTGTTCGGGAGACGACTGTGGGTCCAGACGGCGCGTGCTTTCGGTTTTCTGTGACGTGCTTTTCGTCACTTGGCCTGACCACGAGCATGAAGAGCGCGCAGACGCGGGCAGCGTCGTGGGGCCGCTGACCATCTCCGGCTCCCGCAGTTGGGGCGGAAACTTCCAACGAAAGCTTGGATCACTCCTCTCAACAGCTCCAATTGGGGCAGAAACACCTCAAAAGCCCTTGTTTGTTGAAAGCACCGCCCCGCCCCTGCCCACAGGCCCAGGGCTTCCTTCCCAGACTTCTCCAGGGCTGGGCGGCAGGCTCCCTCCCGGTGCCGGGTGCCACCCTCAGGAGCCCTGCAAGGACCGCATCGGGGCCCCCGCTGGAGATGCCGGTATCCCCGCCTTCCAGAGGCGGACTTGTGTGTACGGCACAGCTGAAGGTCTCGAACTGCTTTCAGGGCAATGACTCCAGTCCACGTCCTCAGAGGGGAGGGCGCGTCAGCAAGTCAGAAGCGGGGGGAGCCCCAGAGCAGCGTGGGATTCCCCGGTGGCCAGCAAGCCCTCCTGAGGGCCCGACAGCCTCATCTTTTTCCCCTTTTCTACTGCAATTAGCCAGGGTGGACAACAGGCCCTTGACCTCATCTGGCTCTTGGGCTCCCTTGATGCTTTTCCAGAGAAACGTGAAGACAAAGGTAGGCCTTCAGAGTTCCAGGGGCTGAGAGGCTCCCTGAACCCCCAGGGTCGAAAAGCTCTGACGTAGAGAAAAACACTCAGCAACTGACCACGTTTTCACTTCTGTGCTCCCCCTGAATCATGGGCTGGGGTGGGGCTCCCCCAGCAAGAAAACACTATCGCTGCAGAGAACAGTCACGGGGCCCCTACCTCACCCCACTCACGCTTTCTTCCGCTCCGACTTCTCCTTCTTGGGAGCCGCCTGCACCTCGGGCTGCCGGGCCACCTGGTTCTTGCTGAGGAAGAGCACGTGCTGGGCCTCCTGCTCCATTCGCTGGATGTAGGCCCCGTCAGACTCCCACTTCCTCTGCTTGAACTTGGGGACAGCGATGTCCGGCTCCGCTCCCTTTGCTTCCTTCTCCAATGTCTTCCTGAAGGCCACCTGGGCTGAGGACAAAGGTAGAGGTCGGGGGGTGTGGTGCCAGGCTGGCCAGCTCGGTTCCCTGCCCGGGGCCCCAGGGAAGGAAGACCAGACTCAAGTCAGGGCAGCCCAACTACGGCAGCTGAAGGTTCACAGTGCCCAGCTTGGGCACCCGTGTGGGTAGGAGCCCCCCAGCCCACGGCTACACCACCACGGCTCGGTCAAGAAAGAACCTAAATCTCATTTAATCATCAATGGAGTACTGGCCGAATAACTACCCTATGTCCACGGGAAGACTTCACCGCACAAACCCAGGACATTAAGCACCGCACAAAATGAACCTGTTGCTTTCCCATCACAAGTACATGACTACGAACAGGATGTTTCTCTCGGGCAGACACAGCAGAAGATGAACTACACTTTCTTTCAGGGCAGAAGAGCAGGATCCAGAGACAGGGAGGGAGGCCATGTCGTACCTCATACCTTCCACCACTGTTCGCTTCACCACGTCTGAGTTTGTCTTAAATATCCAAAAACAAGAGCCAGCCCAGTAAAGCATGGTTCAAACTCTGCCATCTTCCACTGGGGCCAGTGTGTATCTTCTCCTCACCTTCCCTGCCTCTTTCTGTCACTATCTCTTCGATAGTCCTATAACCCCCAATGAAAAGCGTGAGGTTTACAAGGAAATTACGAAACACATGTATTTTTTTAAAAGATTTTATTTATTTATTTGACACAGAGAGATCGCAAGTAGGCAAAGAAGCAGGCAGAGAGAGAAGGGGAAGCAGGCTCCCTTACGAGCAGAGAGCCCGATGCGGGGCTCGATCCCAGGACCCCGAAATCATGACCTGAGCCAAAGGCAGAGGCTTTAACCCACTGAGCCACCCAGGCGCCCGGGGAAACAAATGTATATACACAAAACACCAACGTGCAAGACTCCATTCCCCAAAATGCCCCAAGTGTTATCTCTGGCAGACAGGTGGGCACCCAACCTGACCTTGGGTGAGGGGTTGGAAAGGTGAGTTGTCGGGGGGGAAGGGGGGGTCTGATCAAGTCCCTCCTTAACCTCCAGAAAACATCCACTTCTCTCCCCCATTGTTTCTGCATTCTTGCTCAAGAAACAGCCGGATCTCACTTGCAGGAGCTTCCTGGGCCTGCCCTGTCCACTCCCTCAAATTGTTACACGGGGATCTTTTCTCAAAGTCAATCTGAACCCACCATCCCTTCTGATGTCTCCACTGGTTTGGGAGGGCAATCGACAATGCTCACAGGAGGCCCCGAAACCACACTGCCACCTGCTGCCAGCCCCCTCGGTGGCCCTGGTGACACCAGGCCTGCGTCAGTACTCCACGAGCTCCTGCACCTTCAGATCACTGGGTGCAGGCGGATCACTGCTGCCCAAAGCATGATTACACATTTAGGAAGCTGAGCGGACTGGAGCAGGCAACGCCGTATCGCCAGCCAGCATGAGCCTGCGTCTTACCTTGTTTCTTCCTCTTTTTGTTACTGATGGGATTTTTCATCTCCTGGCGGCTCCTCATGATCTCTCGGAGCCGGAACGGAATTTCCTGTTCATCCTGGTTCTTGGGCTTGCAATTCACCTTCTTTTTTTCTTTGCTGGGAGCGAGAACAGGAGAGTGAGACGCGTCCTAAGTTCATAAGCAGAATCCGAGACACCGAAGCTGGGCCTGGAAAGCGAACCTGGCGGGCCCCTCCGGCTGCCCGGGGGGCCAGGCGAGGGAGCATCCTCACCAGAGACTGCCCCCGCAGTGGGTTCTCGCAGGACGCTGGGGTGAGGGGCGCTAGTGCCACGCCGGGGACCCTCACGCCTCCGCTCACCCCGCCGATCCTCCGGCGCAGCCACGACCGGGACAGAGCGGGGGACCGGGTAGGGACTGCGGGGCGCCGAGACCCACCTGCGCGGTCCGGGCCACGGCTCTGGGCGCGGCTTCCCCCGCAGCTTCTGCTGCCGCCCGTGCGGCCGCCCGGGACCCCCAGGACCCGCCGGCCCCGCGGGCGCACCGCCTCGGCGCCCGGGTCCCGCCATCCGCACGCCGGGTGCTCCCAGAGTAAGCCACTTCCGCCTTTCCGCACAGTCCCGCCCCACGACCGCCATTTCCGCTTCCTGCGCTCAGCTCTGCGACCATTGGGGCGGTGCTGCTCCCTAGCGAACGGGATTGGCCAGAGCGGCCGCCCCTCACGCCGCTCGGGGAGGGGCGGGGCCCGGGGCTGTGGCGCGCGTGCGCCCGGGCGGGGCGGCGGGCGATGCTGCTCCGGAGCTTGTTTGCGGGAGGCCGGAAGGTGGCCGCCGCTGGCGGCGGTCCGGCAAGTACCAGCGGGGAGGGGGCCGGGGCGGGGCGCGTTCGGGAGGCGGGGGCCGGGCAGGGACGGAGACTGCCGGCCCGGGCCGCCTGCTGTGGTTCCTGTCCCGGCCCCGGCTCCGCGGGAAGGGCCGCCCTCGGGGAAGCCGCAGTGAACAAGGGGCTGGTGCTCCCCCCAGGAGTTAGAATGAGTAAATAAGGTCAGCGCGGTGGCAGTCAGTGTGGAGCGCCCCGAACACCATGGAGCAGGAGACAAGACGCCGGGGCCGGAGAAGGGAGGGAAGGCTGCCCGCTGCGCCTTGTGGGGGGGGTGGGGAGGGGAGGGCTGCCCTTGGGATCTTTGGGGGACGACCTGGGAGGAAGACAGGGAAGAAGGGGCGAGGATGGTCAGAGGGGAGGCGCGCAGCTGCACTGGGCGGAGAGGCAGAAGCCGCTGTGTGGCCCCACCCCGCAAGCTCCCACCCCGCCCCCACTTCTGCCCGAGGAGGTGGGGTGCCAGGGTCCCCCCCACCCCACGATCTGCTAGAGTGCGCACCCAGTGCCTGACCCAGCATTTCTCCAGCCCTTACGTCCATTTTAGAGAAGGGAAACCGAATCTTTAGGCGAAGTAACTTGTCTCAGGTTTCCTGGCACTGAGGAAGCGGAGAAGCACGCGGAGCCCCCTGCCAGTGACAGGAGGCTGAAATATCCCCGGAGCTGGGAGCCGGCAAGTCCTCACCAGCATCTGTCTTCTTAGGGCCCACGTCGACTCTCCAGCTGGGACCCGGGCCAAAGGCTTCCTGGAGGCAGCAGCATTCTTTACAGGCCGCGTGCCTGGGTCCAAGCCCGTGAAGGCCACAGAGATTTCCGGAAAGACCCTGTAGAGGAGAGCTCTCAATCAGGTGCCAAGGGCAGCAGGCAGTGCACGTCGTCCGAGCCTGGCGGGGGCCCCCCCGAGCCCCTGGACCCCCCGCCGCCTGACCTCCAGCCCCCCACAAACTGCTGCATGAGCGGCTGCCCCAACTGCGTGTGGGTGCAGTATGCCGACGCGCTGCTGCGGCACTGCCAGGACGGCGGGGAGCGGGCCCTGGCTGCCCTCGAGAAGCACGTGGCCGACGAGAACCTCAAGGCTTTCCTCAGGATGGAGATCCAGCTCCGAGTGAGGGGTGGAGGCTGAGCCTACCTGCCCAGCACCCACGCCGGCTCCAGCCGCCGCTCCCTCCTCAGGAAGCAACGTGGAGCTTGATTCGTGGCCCTTCGTGAGGCCGGTGTCAGACCGGACTAGGAGGAATTGTTGACTATCTGAGAATAAATAAATCTCTGGTGGTTAGACGGGAGGCCTCTGTGGTGTTCTCTGTGGGGCTTACGTCACGCTGTCAAAGAGAGCATGTGCAGCTTTGGCTTTGAACTTTTATTGAGAGCCCTCAGCTTTCAGCAACCTGTAAGGGTGAAGTAAGATCCATTGTTTTCATGAGCCACGTGACGATGACCCCAGGAGTCCCCCGCCATGTCCCATCGTCCCAGAAGTCCTGCCCAAGGTCAGCTGTGGTTATTCTCAGTGGCAGAGGGAGGACTGTCTGGGCCCACGAAGTTGCTATTGGCAAAGCCCTTGGCGGGCATGAACACGTGTAGGCAGCCTGGGAAGGCCCCGTTCCTCCAGCTGCAGGGCTCCCTGGGGAGATACCCATTGACCAGCCAGCTGGAAGGCTGTAGATCAGGGGCCTGAGCCTCCAGTCCTTCCACCCACTTAGACACGCTGATCGAGGCCATTGACCAGGCTGTAAGGACCCGGAGGCCCCAGCATCAGCCCTAGAATCAGCCTCCCGGCATCAGCCTGGTCCTCGGCCGCAGACCCGGCCGCAGGACCACTCAGCCTGGGAAGAACTTTATCTTAGCGCCCTCACTGCCCATCTCCATCTCCTGCTCACCCCATCGTGGAAATTGTCCCATCTTACCTACCTCCGCCAGCAAGTCCAAGTACGGACACCAGTGGCCTGGATGGGGCAGGGGTTAAAGGGACTTGTGTGTGTTTTATCTCTCCTCATTTAAAGAAAAAACTAAGATTGCGGCATGAATTCATGAGGGGCTCGAGCTGATAAACAGGCCTTCCCAGTTAGGGCCTTTAACATAAAGCCGGCGTATCACACAGAGATGCGTGGGTGAGAGAACGGAAGCAAGACGCAATGCCTAGTGAGACATGCGTGGCTCAGACCGTCTTTGTGGATGGCTGCGTGCCCTCCAGAAACAGGGTTTTTGGTGCCCCATATTTTTTAGGCTGTCTCTCACAGAGCATCTTGTTTAACGTGTCCTCATACGGACTCAAAAACGTCCCAGAAAGAGGAAGGTTTTCTCCAGGGACAGCGGCAGGCTGTGAGGCTCCGTGAGGGGTGGCTTATCTCAGAGACGTGGAGGTTTTCCGTGTCTTTCTCCAGAATGCAGATTTATAAAAGGTTTTGTGCACCCTCTTGTGTATGTGTACCGCTGGGTACACATACACGTACACGTCCCGAGGACCCTACCGAGTTAGCCCCACTGCGGAATTCGGGAGTCACAGTCAAGTCCCGTCCCCAGGGGCAGCCGCTGGCCTTGCTCCTGGGTACACATACACATACACGTCCCGAGGACCCTACCGAGTTAGCCCCACTGCGGAATTCGGGAGTCACAGTCAAGTCCTGTCCCCAGGGGCAGCCACTGGCCTTGCTCCTTGCAGCGAGGCGGGCTCCTCCTCCAGGCAGCCCACGGCAGTCGGGGATGCCCCTGCAGCACCAGCATCGGGCTCGCCACGACTCACGCAGGTGCGGTCTTGTCTGCTCGTTGGTTTGTTTCCCAGGCGCCGGTTGACCATCTGTGACGTGTCTGACCCTGGGCTAGAAGCTGCGGTCCAGCAGAAACGTCTGCCGCGTTCCACTCCAACATGGAAGACGGAGGTTAACATGAGCACCATCCAGATGCACAACTCTATGAGTGTGAACAAGTTCTAGCTGCTGCGCGGTCCTGTGAAAGGCATCCTCTCTAGCGTGAGGGGTCACCCTGAGGAAACGATCCTGGCGCAGAGCTCCAAAGTCCCGGGAAAAAGGAGCTGAGCGAGTGAGGAGAGATGCACGATGCACCAACAGAGCCGCAGGTGCAAAGATCCTGGGGTGCAAGAGGGGGCTAGGGGCATGGAGAGCGAAGCGGAGGGATGAAAAGTGAGGTCAAAGAGGTAGAGGGCGGCCAGAGTACACAGGACTTTGGGGGCCGTGAAAGCGGATTCTTTAGAGGTCAGAGAACTAAAGCGGGGAGACCCAGGACCTCAGCCAAGACAGTTTCTTCTTCGTTTCCAAGACGAGCAGCTTCAGAAGAGTCTTGCCCCCGCCCAGCGGTTTGTGATGGCACATCCCATCCTGGTCCCGGCCCCATCCCCAGGCCCTTGCCCACCCCTGAGTCCCTTCCCCCATCTCTCTGACCCCATGGGGGTGGTGCCCTCCTGCCAATCTCATTAGTGTCGTGTCAGGGGATCATCCTAATCGGCTTACCCAGAGGCAGGATAAATGCCCAGCCGGCCCCCTGCAGGGGGATGCCTGGACACTCACATCCACGGCCCCCCGAGACCTGCCCAGTGCTTGGTGAGTACTGACCTTCCTCAGCCGGCTTTCTTGGAGCCCCTTACCCAGGGGGGCTGGGTATCTGCGCAGATGGTGGGGAGTTGGTGGCCTTTTCACCGCCACACTGATGGCTGGATCTGCAGGAGTCTGTCTACTGTTCTCGTCAGAGGGGTCCCCCAGCCGGTCACTCTCAGCTCCCTCAAATCTAAGGATGGTTGCAGGCAGTCCCCAACGCCAGTGATGGTCTGCAGACGTTGGACCATGCGCTCTCAGCCAACCTGAGTGGTCATCAGCCGGAGAAGGACTACGGCTGGGGCCGCTGGGAGAGCCTGGGCTGTGGTTTCCACAAGGCCAGCGTATGACAGGGAGTTCCGTCCGGGTCAGGGCTGTGCACGCCGTGGCCTGGGACTGGGGAGCCTACAGCATCTAGGCTGCGAGGGGTGGGCATGATGGGGTCTGAGCAGCCAGGACCCCCAGGCCTGCCGCGGGTCACCTTGGACCCCGTGTGCGACCTCCTGGGCTGGTGCAGCTTCTGGCTCGGGTGTGAATGTCAGGAAAGGTCCGTGGCGGGGTGCGCCTGGTACCGGGTGCCCGCCTCGCCCGCCGGTTGGTCTCAGTCCTGATGCCCTAGCCAGCAGCTGGTGCGGCCCCAGGCTGGCCTCAGGCGCTGCAGCCCACAGGACCGGAGCAGCAAAGGGGGCCCATGACGTGGTGCCGGGGCTCCTGTTTGCGTCCTGTGCTTTAATCCCAGAACCTTCTAGGCGCACAGCTGCCCGGAGGGATTAGAGTCGCCCTCTGGGCCTAATAGGCTTAGGGGAAGCCGAGTTGCCCTTGAGCGGGGTCAAGGCGGCTTAGGGCATCCAGGGAGAGGCAGAGGGGAGGTCACCCTGTGCAGTGGGTTCAGGGATACCAGCAGGTGACACTGGTGCCCAGGGCAGTCTCCAAGCACAGTGAGTGGCCAGGGGATTTACCAGTAGAGGGAAGAAACTGCGGGGGGCGGGAGGGTTGCACAGCTCGGCTCGGGACTTCTGAGACAGGCCCCTCCCTGCCGGGCACCGTGCCCTCCATTTCTCTGTCATCCTTCCTTGGCATGGCTGGACATCTGGCATGCTGCCAGGAATGAAGCTGAGTGTCCCTACCCCCAGGGATTGGGGTGGGGAGTGCAGAAGGGGAGACAGCTGAGTGGGGCGCACCCGAGGTCCTCCTGCCTGACCCCAGGTGGGGCCCCACGTGGAATGGCGGAGGGCCGCCATCAAGGTCATGTCAAAGTCCCCTGGGTTTCCTGTTTCAGGACTTCCTCTCTTCCGCTGGGTTGAGACCTGCAAGGGAGGCAGAAGCAAGGGGGCTGACCGGGACCCCCCAGCCTGGTGTGTCCCCAGCCCACAGCGTGAGGGAGTCTAGAAGCCAGAGTTCATCGTGGGGTCTCTGCCAGCCTGGCCATGAACCTGGAGCTACCCAAGGCTGAGATCCGGTCGGCCACCAGGGTGACAGGGGGGCCTGTCACTCCCAGAAAAGGGCCCCCCAAATTTAAGCAGCGGCAAACCAGGCAGTTCAAGAGCAAGCCCCCCAAGAAAGGTGTCCAAGGGTAAGCAGAGCTGGCGGAGGGCTCCCTGCAGGCTACACAGGAAGGGGGGGGCACACTGTACAGCAGGGGGCTCGGCCACCCTTCCTTGGCTGAGGCCGTTCCCGAGGGCCTGAGGGTTCCCCATTCCTCAGCGAGGGCGGGGGTGGGTGGGGGTGGGAGGGCTCGGGGGCTCCTGTCGCCCTCTACTGTCACTGCCAAGTGGATCTGCAGACCACGCTCACTGCCACTTAGGGACTCAGCCACAGCCCTCCGCCAGCGTGTGTCCTTGCACGCACACGCACAGCCAGGGCGCACTGGCAGACCCCGGGGCCTGTGCTCAAGTGCACGTGTGCCCCCAGGCATCTCCACTCCCCCGTTCCCGGCCACTGGCCCTGACCACTCTGTCCTGCAGGTTTGGGGACGACATCCCCGGAATGGAAGGCCTAGGAACAGGTATGACAGCTGCCAGGGTCTTCCTGGGTCCCCCCCAGTCTCCCGCCTGTTCGTGTGCCTGGGGCCCTTCCTCCGCTTTCTCCAGCCGAAGCTTGCCTAGAGCACCACCTCAAGCCTGTGCTTTGTTCTCTGCCCCAGCATCGAGCTTTAGGCCTCCCCAAGGTGGGGCTGCTCCCATTCAGTGGGTTCACCGGGTACTTGGAGGGGCTGAAAGCGACACAGAGGCCTTGCTGTCCCCCTCTCTCTTCCCTGGCGTGCTACGCCCACCCTCTAACGCCCTCAAGCGGCATGCCCCGGGAGGAGGGCTCTCCACGCGGGACTTCTGCTCTCACCACTTGGGGTGCAGACAACAGGGCCCAGAGCGGGTGGTGGCCCCTGGGGCCAGGAGCCTCCTGGTGCCACTGTTCCTCCTCCTGCAGACATCACGGTCATCTGCCCGTGGGAGGCCTTCAACCACCTGGAGCTCCACGAACTGGCCCAGTACGGCATCATCTAGCGCCAGAGCCCGACCCAGAGCCTCAGGACCATCCCCCCGCTGCCCGCTGCCGCCCCTGCTCGGGATTCCTGGGAGGAGGCCGGCCCCCTGCGGGTGTCCAGCTTGCCCACTTTCTGTCTGGAGACCGTTGCAGGGTAGCAGCCTCAGGCCCCCGGATCTCAGTTACCAGAAGCCCACCAGCTCCCTGCCGGACGCCTCAGGCCCGGTCTCTAGAAACACAGACCTTCTCTTAGGGCTGGAAAGCCAGGGCCGGGTCTCCCAGGCGTGTCCCTCACAACCCGCTCCTGCCCTGCTGTCTGATGGTGAGAACAAGCTCTCCTCCCTAGCCCTTCCCAGCTGCTGCCCTTGGGTTGGGGGTGCTGGGGGGGTGTCCTGGCGGCCTCTGACCCACACCCCACCAAACCCCTCACCGGCAGGAAATGTCCTTCCCAATGTCGCCCACGCTTGCTGTCACAGTTTCAGAATAAAATTTGCATGCCCCCGCTCCCTTGGCTGGAGTGGGTGGTGGGTGGGGCTGGGCCCGAGGGTGCGGGTCTGGAGTGGGTGGTGGGTGGGGCAGGGGCCGAGGGCGTGGGTCTCCAGCAGGAGCGGAAGGAAGAAGGTGCAGGGTGGTGGGGGCAGCAGGGGCCTGGCCAGGCTGAGAGGGACGGAAACCCACTAGACCCTGAGTCTGGCCCGGTGGAGGCCGGGGGTCCAGCCGGCTGGGAGGCAGCCGCGAGCACGCCCAGCCCCGGCAGCAGGCCTCACCCAGGAGGCGGACTGGGCCCAGCAGCAGCTCACGCCAGAAGGGTGTGCTTAGCCCGGCCTCACGGGACGAAACAGGTGCAGAGAGATCGGGGAATTCGCTTAGTGGCCCAGCCAGCCTGTCCTTAGCTGTCCGCTACTGCTGGCCAGGCGCCTACCGGTGACCCAGCGGTTCCACGCCAGACGCCACACCCGGGGGGCCTGGTGAAACCGCCCCTAGCAGCAGTCGCCGTCCGGGAGCCCGCCAAGTGTGTCCACGTGGACCGGGTGCACCTGTGGGGCCTGTTCACACGAGCAGGGACCGGACGGAGATTCCCGGGAAGGGCCCTCTGGGATCCCAATCATGTGAAGCCAGAAAAAGCCACGGTAACCCGAGGCGATGAAGGCCGGTTGGGGTGCCCCCGGGGAGGAGGCGAAGCAGCCTGGCTGTGGTTCCATGCCGGGGTGCGGAGGGAAGGGTTCCTCGCGCTGCCCACTGAGACGGGTGCCGTTTTCCATACGAGTGATATAGCTCACTAAAATTTATTCCCGGTGGGGCCTCACCCTCGGCCACCACAACTGACGGGAGAGGGCTGGGCCGGGCGGCGGGAAGGGAGTGGGGCCATGGGGGGCTCAGAGGCGGGGTCAGAATGGGGTCAGAGGCAGGCAGCAGAGGTGTGCGGGGCTGGAGGTCGGAGGCGACGGTCAGGGCTGCAAGGTGGAGTTGGGGGCTTGACAGCAGGCTTTCATCCGGCCCTGAGAGCCCTGTACTCTGCCCACTGGCCAGGCAGCCTTGGCACCCCCGTAGGAGGCAGGCGCTGGCCAGCAGGGCCTGGCAGGTGCGGCTCACACAGGCCACGCGGTGTTGGCAGGAGCTCCATGGCCGAGAACAAAGTCTCCGACAGAGAGTGAGATCAGGTGGCAGTGCAGGCCACCGGGAAGGAAGCGGGCATGGCCTGCCATCTGGGAAAGGGGCGCCTGGGGGGCAGGAGGGCCCAGCAGGGGGAGGCAGCCAGGGTGTCTGAGACACAGTGTGCTTGCTCGGACACCTTCCCTGGGGGGTCCCACGGGGCTGTCAGCCCTGGGCCAGTTTGGCGGGGGGCCTTTGTGTCCCCGAGGTTCTGGGGCCCCCCACTGCCCCTTGGCGGGCAGCCAGGGCCCTCGCCAGCCGTGCAGCCAACAGGAGCTCCAGGCCCTGGACGACCACAACCGCGATGGCACAGGCTCCCGCCGCCGGGACGTGCCCGCGCAGCCACCCTTGGAGTGGAGGGCCGCAGCCCTCCAAGTGCACCTGTCTCCGAGCGGCGGCCTCATCCGGGCCCAGAGCTCCGAAGCCACACCGGTCGTCGCCGGCCGCTCCGTCTCCCCTGGGGTTGACGCAGCAGGAGGCGGGGAGGCTGCAGGCCTGGGCCCCAGCGGAGCTGCAGTTAAAGGACCTGTAAGGGAAATTTGGGCATCGGTCCGGCGGGCAGGGCCCACTGCTCCGGGACCCGGCGCTGAGTGACAGGTCTCTCACCGACCCTCCGAACGTCCACGGCCACACACACTGGCACACACGCACACACACTTGTGCACACACAACAGCCAGCTTCCGGTAATTCATCCCGGCCCACGGTAGCCTCTGCACGTGTGGGCCGATGACAAAGCCTCTTGGCTGGAAGGGACGTGTTTGGTGAGATGGTTGAAGGGAGACAAGCATCTGAGGAGGGGCGGGCATCAGCCAGCCTTGCGCGACCGGGGCTGCTGAGTTGGTCTGGGAAGGCAGACCTGGAGGGGAGAAGGTGCGCGAAGCCCGAAGAGGCCGCTCTGCCCCTCAGCAGCTCGGGGAGGGTGGGGGAGGGGCGGCACTGGGCAGCCACAGGGCCGGAGGGAGGGTGGCTCTGCCCCCGGCCCCCAGCTGCAGGCAGCCTCCAGGTGTCCCTGGCCTTTGACTGGGGTCCACGCTCCTGCACCCCCCTCCCTCACAGGCAGGCTCTCATCCCCCCGGAGAGTGGGCCTCGCGAGGCCAGGGACTCAAAAGCCAGCAGGATGGGTGACCACGTGACACTGCAGGGGGCTGCCACCAATCCAAAGTCACACACAGCCCACGAACGAGAACACCCATGTGGACACTTCTAGAACGCCCGCACGTTTCAGTGACTGGGGGACTCAAGCGGCTGGTTTTCAAGTCTCTGCGTGACTCCATCTCTCGTGGTCAGTTGTCCTCCAGCAGAACGTAAACGATACACCACCCGGTGTCCCTGAATAGACAACACTTACACATGCATGCACGCGCACACACGCAGACACACACAGACACGCACACACATGCAGACACACACATGCAGGCACACACAGACATGCACACACATGCAGACACACAGACATGCACACAATGCAGAAACACACACATGCACACACGTGCAGACACAGACACATACATGCAGACACACAGACATGCACACACGCGCACACACAGACATGCACACAATGCAGAAACACACACATGCACACATGTGCAGACACACAGACACACATACATGCAGAAACACATGCGGACACACAAGACATGCACACACATGCAGAAATACACACATGCGGACACAGACATGCACACACATGCAGAAACACAGACACACGCATGCAGAAACACACAGACACGCACACACACACAGGCACACACACATGCAGACATGCACCAGAAACATGCAGACACACAGACACAGACATGCACACACATAGACACACAAGCACAAGCACGCACACAGACACATGCAGGCACACACATGCACATGCATACATACATGCAGACCCATGCACACATATGCACACACGCATACACTTGCACACACAAAGATACATATGCACAGACACAGAGAGACACAGACACATAAGCATGCACACACAGATATACATGCAGACACAGACACACATGCACATACACAAAGGTATGCATACACATGCAGACAAGCATGCACATGAGCGCACATGCACATAGTCACACACACAGACACATTCACACACAGATACACACACACATGCAGACACACAGACAAGCATGCACACGCACCTACATGAACACATAGACATGCACAACAGACAAGACACACGCACAGAGACACACAGACACACAGGTGCACACATACACAGACAAGGATGCAGACGCACATACATGCACACACAGACACATGCACACATACACAGATAAGCAAGCACACGCATGTACACGCACATACAGATGCATACACACGTATGTGTGTATGTGGAGGGAGAACTATGGAGTCCAGAACAATGTCCCCACTTAACTTAAGTGCATTTGACATTGAGACGTCCTGTACGGTGACCTTACCAAAAACACTCCCCAAAGTGACTTTCTAAGTCTGCTGGCTCAGCTTCTCTGCTATGATCCCTGTCCACCTGGTCCTGGCTGGAGGGGGCAGAAACGCGGGGGGCCCACTGGTGTGCATGGGCACGTGTGCACACGTTCGTGTGTGTGTACAAGTGAGCACGTGTGCAAGCGCATCCATGTGAGTGTCCGTGTGGTCCGGGCGGCCGGCCACTGGGGCCTCCCCTCCCCCTCCCTCCTCCCCGAGGCTCCGGGACTCACAGGTTCCTCGTCCAGTCCCGGTAGGAAGACACCCCACAGCACTGTAGCCCCAGCTGCACCTGGTCAATGAAGAAGCGCAGGTCCGGGTCGTCCTGATAGTGGGTGATGGCCGCACGCAGGGCAGACTCCAGGCCATCCTGCAGCGGGCCCCAGAGGGCCACCAGCAGGGCCCCCGCCACAGCCTCCAGCGCCAGAAAGGCGATGAGACCCGCAGAGAAGCAATGCAGCAGGCAAGCGTTCTCGCAGAGG
Source organism: Potos flavus (assembly GCA_028534135.1). Lineage (NCBI taxonomy): Eukaryota > Metazoa > Chordata > Mammalia > Carnivora > Procyonidae > Potos > Potos flavus. The sequence goes on from CM052891.1 coordinate 897,554, forward strand.
GCGCCCAGGCAGCCGGCCAGGCTCACTGCGCTGACCGCCAGCCCCCCCAGCGCCAGTCCCAGCAAGGGGTCTTCAGGCAGGGCCGCTCCCCCGCTGCCCCGCAGAGACCCCCTGACAGCCAAGCCCCAGAGCCCGGTGGCCAGGGCCAGCAGACTGAGCAGAGAGAAGAGGAAGTTGAACAGGAAGATCAGGTACTTCAGGCAGCTGCTTCCCAAGGGGAGAGAGGACGCCGGGTCTCCCCCAAGGCCTGCCCTCCGGACCTGGTCCTCTCGGAGTGCCGGACCTGGGCGGCTTGCAGTGAGTGGGCTGCTCGCGGGGAGGGGCTCCTCCTGGCACCCGGTGCCCTGCGGAGGAAGCAGGAGCACACAGGGAGTCCTCGCCTGCGGGACGGGATAATCAACAGGGAGGTCACCTCGTCGTGGCCGGGGGTCAGAGCCTGGCAGTGGGGAAGAGGGTGGACAGTGGACAGAGAAGGGGAGGCTCAGAGACCGGAGATGGCCGGGGAGGGACACGGTGGCCTCCAGGCTTGTCGCCTGGCCAGGCAGCAGGGGGACGGGAAGGGCCTGTCTCCTACAGAACCCGGCAGTTCGTGGTAGAGACTAAGCGAGGCAATCTTGGGAAGCAGGCGTCCAGGAACACACGCCTGTCCTCGATCCCCTCTGTGTGATGGAGGACGTGGGCCCTGCAGCACAGGCACATGGCAGGCGGTCTGAAGAGCATCCGCGTGGGTTGGGCCATACGTGCAGTCCAGAGAGGGGCTTCCCCACCCAGCCCGGAGGTGGAGGCCCACCCGGCGGAAGGGCTGGCCCAGGGGACTGCCCTTTCTGCTTCCCCCGCTCAGACCAGCCCCAGTGTCCCAGGATCCCAGCAGTTGGCCCCACTCTCTGAATGCAGACTGGGTGCTGGGCCAGCCAGGCTCCAGGGGCAGGGAGAAGGGCGGCCAGGCTCCGGGGGCAGGGAGAAGGGCGGCCAGGAGACCAGGGCTCTGTGGGAGGCAGGGGCCCTGCCTTGCCCTCCAGCAGGATGCTCAGCCACGCTGGGGGCACTGGTCATACCCGGTGTGGGAAGTAAAGAAGTGCTGACCCATCCCCCTCCACCCCACCCCCACCCCGCGCTCCCCCAGAGGAGTAGCTCATGGATCCACGGACCGGGAGGTTTGGAGAAGACGCTGACTGTCCCACGTCGTCCCTTATCGGACAATCTCCATTTTGGATCTGCCTGCTCCCCACCCCCAACCCTCTCCACCTGCAGGCAGGTGTGGGACAAACTTCTGTTCTCTCCCTGCAGGAAGGAGAGGGACGGTCTGCCCTTGAAATCTGGGAGGAGAATTAGGAAGCTGTGGCCCCACACCTAGGCAGGGCCTCCCTTCCAAACTAGTTTACCAGGAAGAAGCTGCCCTCCACTCCCCACATCCGACTCTGCCTTGAAACCTCATTCACTGTGAACTTGGAGGAGAGGAAAGGAGTATTGATCAGCCCTCCAGACCCCAATAGTCAGTGGGAGCCAAAGGACAGGCTGCTGGGCCAGGCTGGAGGGTGGGGGGCCTGGGGCCACCAAAGGCCGTGGCGCGGGCCACCAGGTTATCCCGCAGCTGCCGGGAGGGCCTTCAGCCCCTCCCCGGCCCGAGCTCGCTGTCTTGCTTCCAGAACCACAGGTCGCAGTGGGGAGGGGCAAACAGGAGTGGCAAGAAGGCAAGAGGTGGAGGGGGAGGCCAGTGGGGGGGAGCAGGACAGGAGAGGCACTGAAAACCCCGTGCACACGTCCCTGGGTGTGTGCTTTTCTCAGAGTGTGGTCGCACCCCACACCCCGTCACACACAAGGGCAAGGATAGGCAATACTCCCGAGTTGGGGCGAGGGGCTGGGTGAGGATAAAGCTCCTGATTAGTGAGACCCCCGCCCTGATCTTAGCTCCTCGTGGGGTCCATCTACCGGCTACCCCAGCACGGGGCAAGGCTCAGGGTGGGGCCCCTGATCGTCCCCAGGGCCTTCGGGGGTGGAGACATTGCCAAAGGCGGGGGTTGGGGCGGAGGCACTGGCTTACCTGGGGCAGCAGGGGGCGCCTTTCCCCCTCCTGCATCCTGCGCCAGGACAGGTGTGCTGGCCCCCGGCTTGGCGTCTCTGGCTGGGACACTGCAGCCGGTGCCCTCGCCGTCCCACGAGCTCTGCAGCCCAGGGCCGGGGGAGCTGTGAGCCGAGCCAGGACGCCACAGTCATGACCCGGTCATGTGAGGAGTCACACTGTAGGGCTTAAGACAGCCCCTGCTCGTGGAGACGCACAGCACCCCTCTTGAGGGCAGAGTTTCAGCCTGGCTGTGCGGATTCCCTGGGGCTTGGGGCAAGCGTGACGCGGTGGGGCTGTCCCCCCCGCCCCCGGGGCCACCGCTACAGGGCCCCCGTGTGGGCCTCGGCCTGGCGGGCCCGGCGGCTGCTCCCCCGGACATCAGAGCCCTGAGAACCGGCTCAGGGAAACAATCCTGGGAGACCCGCCGGACGTGCCAGGTCACCCCCAATTTAGTCACTGTAAGAATGAGACCGTCTCCACTGGCCAGATCACGCCTTCCTGGTTTTGAGGGCCGTGGACTCCTTCATCGTCCCGAGCCTCTCTCGTCAGGGCCTGGCCTCTGTCACAATCAGCGTTGTGCCTCAGAGCTTGAAAGGACCGTGCCACGCAGCTGCCCTGCACACAGGGGTGCCTGAGGCCCTCTGACCCTGTCCTGTCCTCTATCCTCGGCTGGCTGGCGTGGCGGTGGGAAGGAGGGCTCAGAGCGGATCCCCACCCACTACCGAGGCTTTGAGAGCATGGGCTCGGGCTCATAGCTCGCCACGCCTCCCCTGTGCCTTTGTGATGTGGGAGGTTACGACACGAGTGTCAGTCTCTGGCTTGTGGGGACCTCTGGAGGCTGAGGGGGGCCCTCTGCATGCATGTTTTCATGGTAAGAGAAAGGGGGGGCCTCCTGGGCGAGGCCACGTGCCCAGCCTGTCTTCACCTTCCTCTCCCCTGCTGTTTCTTGGTTCTTCTGTTTGACGTTCGAGCCCCAGCCACCCTTCCTTGAGTTACCCGCCAGCTTACAATCCGGCCACACGGGCTGCTTGCTGGCCCCAAACAGCCCAGCGCTTGTGTGCCCTCGGCCTTTGCCGCCCCTGAAATCTCCTCCCTTGGTCCTGCTCCAGACCACATCCCGCCCCGCAGGCGGAGGCCCCCCTCTTCTTTTGGGACACTATTCACTTTGTTTTGTAGTTATTGGGATTCCTGCTTCGTGTCCCCCCACCCCACCCCAGCTTCCCACACGACAACCACCCAACCGAGCCCAGTCTCCATTCCTGACCTGCAGGACCGGGAGGTTGGTAAATGGCTGTTGGGTGAAGCCACTGAGTTTTGAAAGAGTCCATTTCACGGCATCATTGTGACAATAGATTCACAATAGATATACAATCATACAACAGATGACTGGCACACTGTTGCCGCTGAACTGTTCACTGAAAAACGGTGAACTGCATGCTCTGTGAATTTCATCTTAATAAAAAAAAAAAGAGGAAGGGGAGGAACGTGGGGAAGGGAGGGATCGAGCCAGGTGGGTTTTCTCGGGTGGGGTCCCCTCCGAGGGAGAGGGGCCAGCTTCGCCAGGGGCGAAGCAGCATCAGGACCTGACTCCCACTGTGAAGGGAGCGCTCAGGCTGCCGGGTGGCGGGCCGCAGTTCGGGGCAAAGAAGAAAGCTGCAGATTTGATCTCGTGCAGCCGAGCCTTCACTCGCCTCTTCCGAGAAGTGACAAACCCGGACCCCTCCGTTGCTGCACTCAGCTCCAAAGCCAGGCTCTCAGCGAGACGGCAATCACCTCTCCGTCACCGTCTCCCTCCTGTCCTGATACTGGGCGACGCTGAATGAAATTACTGTGACCATCATGGCGAGGGGCTGAATCGCGTTTCCCCCAAATCCGTATGTTGGCGTCTCACCTCCCAAAACCTCAGAAGATGACTTGGCGAGATGGTCCTTAAAGAGGTAATCAACTTAAAATGAGGCCAGTGTCCTCCTACAGGGAGGAAATTGGGACACACAGAGACACCAGGGATGCCTGAGCACAGAGGAAAGATACAGAGATCTGCCAGCCAAGGAGAGTGGCCTCAGAAGATCCTGACTGGCTATCACCTTGATCTCCAACTTCCAGCCTCTGGAACTGGGAGAAAATACATTTAAGTTACCCAGTCTGTGGAATTTTGTTAAGGTAGTCCTAGTAAAGTGATATAACCACTGACAGAATCTTTATTCTTCTATTTTTTATAAGATTTTATTTATTCATTTCACAGAGAGAGAGAGTGAGCACAAGCAGAGGGAACGGGAGAGGGAGAAACAGTTCTCCTTGCTGAGCAGGGAGCCCGATGCGGGCTCCATCCCAGGACCCCGGGATCATGACCCAAGCTGAAGGCGGACACTTAACGACTGAGCCCCCCAGGCATCCCAGGAGAGTATGCCTTCTTTGCTCTCATCCTTCAGGGCTTTCTAACGTAACACACTTAAGAATAGAATCTAGGGGCGTCTGGGAGGCTCTGTCGTTAAGCGTCTGTCTTCAACTCAGGTCATGATCCCAGGGTCCTGGGATGGAGCCCCACATTGGGCTCCCTGCTGGGCGGGAAGCCTGCTTCTCCCTCTCCCCCTCCCCCTGCTTGTGTTCCCTCTCTCACTGTGTCTCTTTCTGTCAAATAAATAAAGAAAATATTTTAAAAAAGAGAATAGAATCTAAAGGCCTTTCCACGTCTCACATGGTTCTTCCTGACCCAGCCCTCCTCTGCCCTCATGCATGACCCTCCAGCCATGCCAGCGGCCTTGTTGTTCCTGGAGCACCCAGCACTTCGCAGTGCACATGCACATGCTTTCCCCTCCTCCTACTTCACTCTTCCCTCAGATACTTTATCTGGGACCTGCTCACACCTCGTCTCCTCAGAGAGGTCTGTCTGACCATCGTATGTAAAATAGCCTCTGTCACCCTCCACCCCGCCCCTGCTGTGGTTGCCCTCTACTGGACATTGCATACTCACATATTGGATGTGTTTGCAAGCTGCCTCCTGCTGGTAGATTCCACCACGGTGGGAATCTCTCCCGTCTCCGCTCCATTCCCAGCATGAGCCCGCGGCTCCCAAGTACACACCTGAGAGATACTTGTGGGTGGGATGAACAGGCAAGCTGGACTGGGGCTGAAACTGAGATGATGGAACCGGGGAAGCTAGGGGTGGGGAGGGGGAGGAAACGGGGGTGACTTTTTCAGCACGGGAGATACATAAATACAACCTGGAGTTGACCCATGGGGTTAAAAATACAGATTTTTGGCCTCTTAGCCGTTTTGGTAACTTTTCCCCACAGTCACGGGCAAGGTCCGCTACAGAATTTGCAGGGCCTGGTGCAACATGAGGGCGGGGAGCTCCCCGTTGGAAACTAGCAAGAATTACAAGGGGCCCACAGCCAAGCCCTGGACCCAAGGCCTGGGGCCAAGCCGCCGGCCGCGGCGGGGGGAGGGGCAGGTCTCCCGAGAGTCCGCGTCCGGGGCAGGGAACGCGGCCCCGACATGCAGTTTAAATTCAGTTCTTTCTCCCGTGTCAGATCCAGGGACATGCTTCTTTCCTCTTTCATACCATGACGGTGTGACGTCACCGTCCTGAAATGATCCCTCTACGTGCAGGGGACCCGCACGACCTAGGGCTTCAAGTCCCCCCAACTGTAACCCAGCAATGATTTCTGGGCGAGGGCGACGCTCGCTTTGTTTCTCCTCGGACCTTCCTGCACTGCCTGGATGTTCAGAAAGGAGCGCGGGTCACGAACAAAGTCGTCTTTCCCGGAGCTCGGGACCCCGCGCGCGCCCCCGCCACCCCCCTGGCGCGCGCCCCCGCCGTCCCCCTGGCGCGCGCCCCCGCCGTCCCCCTGGCGCGCGCCCCCGCCGTCCCCCTGGCGCGCGCCCCCGCCGTCCCCCCTGGCGCGCGTGCCCCCTCCCCCGCCGCGGGCCCGGGCCGCCCCGCCTGCGCATGCGCGGGCCGTTGGAGGGCCGGAACTCGGTTTCGGGGCTGCGCGGCCGGCGGAGCGCGTTGGGCGAGGCGCCGGACGTCGCGCGGCGGTGGCGGCCGGCGGCGAAGCTGGAGCGGCGGTGGCGGCGGCGGCGGGAGGCCGGGGCCGGGGCTGAGGCCGGGGCCGGGGCTTCGAGGCCCGCGGGGCGGCAGGCGGCGGCGGCGGCCCGGGGCTCGAGCCCGGAGACGGGAGCGGCCGCCATGGCCGAGAGCATCGTGAGTGGGGCGGGAGCGGGAGCGGGGCGCCGGGATGAGGCAGCAGATTTACCGGCGCGGCCTGTGGGGCGGCGGCCCGACACCAGGCCCGCCTCTCGCCTCCCGGCCCGGGCTCGCGGCCTCCCGGCCCGCCGCTCCGCGACCGCCGGCTCCGCGGGCTCCGCCGGGCCGGGTGCGGGGTGCGGGCGGGGTTCAGGGCGGCGGGGCCGGGTGCGGGCCGTCGGAACCGCGGCGCGCCCCAGCCCGGGCTCGAGGCCCCGCGGGGAGAGCGCTGTGTCCGGAGGGGGCCTTGTGGCCGCCGGGGGCGGTGAGGAGGGGCAGCCCGGCCGCGGACGCTTTCTGTCTCCGGGTGGCAAGGACGCTGTGACAGCTGCCTGTTTGAGAAGGGAGGTGGCGAAGGTTGGCCCCACGTCTTACCTTAAGTTAGGAAGTGCCATGTCCCCCTCACCCCGTCCCCCGCAAAGTAAAGGAAGTCCGTGAAAATGAGAAAAATAAACTCCCCAAACCAAAACAGCCCTGCGTTTTCTTGTGGCAAGTTTCCTCTCAGAAGTAAATGTGGGAAGAAATGAACAGATCAGTTGGGCAGCAGAATTTTGGTTAGCATTAAGGAATACTTGGGATTTCTGGGGGAAAGCAGAGCGGTATGGGGTGGCGTCTGCAGTTTTGCCAGGTGTGCAGAATGGCCTCGGTGCTCCGTGCCGGGCGTCTTGGGTCTGCGGAAGGAGCTCTGGAGGTGAAGGCTTTCCTCCTCCTCCTCCTCCTCTCTCTCCAGGGGCCCTCGTGTCTCTTCCCTGTTCCCCAGCCTGGGGATGAGCAGAGGGAATAAATGGTCCGAGAGAAACTGAAGGTAGTGACTCCTTTTAAATAAGATTTCCTAGTCATTGGTGACTTCTAGAAAAGGATAAGAATCTCAGTTCAGATAAACCTACTTTCAAATTTTCTCTTTATTATAATACTATTAATTCAAGTAGCCATGGACAAACGGGTTGTTTTAGAAAAGGCTGTTTTTCAACTAGTGTGTATACAAGGCTGGGTGCTCACTGATAGCTTTGGCTCTCCTCGGATTCTGTCTGGGCGTAACTGATTTTTGTCTTGCCAACTCTTCGACTCTTCCCAAGAAGTGTTCCAGGCTCATTTTCTTACAAAATGGTGAAACCTCAGTAACCAGGAGGCTGTGTGTCTGTGTTGCCAGGTCTGCCTCTTCCGGAGTATTTTATTTTATAGCCTGTGTCAGACACCAAGCAAGAACTCCCCTCAGTACAACCTACGTTTGTCCGTTGGGGTTAAATACTGGGCTCAGTCGACAAACCTGGACTGCCATGCCCTGTTGTAGGTGATCAAAGAGGATGACTTCTTCAGCTTTAGAACCCTCCAGAAACGTGGAAGCCGGACCTTTAGCTCCTCAAGGAGTGGAGTGTCGTGCTCTTGTTCCCAGGCGACCAGTCAAAGGACCGGTCACAAAATCTCCCACAGAGAAACCAAGCTCTTCTTAACGTGCTGCAGTGTGGGAGACAGATTTCCGAAAAGAATGGAAGTAATTGGCTGGTGCCCATGCTGCGTATTATGAAGACATTTTTCTAGGTGTTGAATCCAGAGTGAAGTCAGAAGAATTTGTATTTGCACTCCTCGCTGATGAGCAAGAAAGTTAAACAGATGTAGTTAAGCAAAAAGATAGAAGATATTTTATGCCTTAACAATTGGGATTTCATAAAGATTATCGAAGACAATCTTAACAATTGAGAACAGTATCAGGGCAAAGCCTTTTCAGTCAAGTGAAAGTAGAAAATGAGAAAGTCAAACTATTTTAGGAAAATCTAGATTAATCTTATCTTGTTTGGTAAAAGTGGACGGTTGATCAAAAGTCATTGTGGCATTTTATCGTGCATCAGTGAAATCTTTTTTTTTTTTTTTTAAGATTTTATTTTATTTGTCAGAGAGTACAAGCAGTGGAAGCAGCAGGCAGAGGCAGAGGGAGAAGCAGGCTCCCTGCCGAGCAGGGAGCCCGATTCAGGACTCGATCCCAGGACCTTGGGATCACGACCTGAGCTGAAGGCAGGTGCTTAACCAACTGAGCCACCCAGGCGCCCTGAAATTTTTTTTTTTTAAATTAAACTTTTTTTTTTAAGATTTTATTTATTTATTTGACAGAAAGAGATCACAAGTAGGCAGAGAGGCAGGCAGAGAGAGAGGGGGAAGCAGGCTCCCTGCTTAGCAGAGATCCCGATGCGGGGCTCGATCCCAGGACCCTGAGATTATGACCTGAGCAGAAGGCAGAGGCTTTAACCCACTGAGCTACCCAGGCACCTGAAACTCTGTTGTTGTTTTTTTAAGATTTTTTTTTATGTCATCTTTACATTCAACGTGGGGCTTGAACCCACAGCCCAAAATCAAGAGTCACAGGCCTCTGTGACTGAGCCACCCAGGCACCCCAGAGCAAATCTTTTTTTTAAAAACAGTGGCTTGTGACATTTTTCATGTGTAAAGGGTATTTGGTTGTTTTTTTTTTAAGTGTTCGTTTTCAGTACAGTGCATAGTGCAGTGATGGCTGAGAAAAGAAACCACCATGAGTACTTCGTGGTGTATTCCTGCCTTTCTTTCTTTTTTACCCTCAGGTGGTTGGAGCATCGTCTGCCTTGTTTTCGGCAGGACGTGCCTTTTCATGCTCCCTGACGAAAGCAGGAACTTGCACAGTTGGCCAGACATAGTAACTCACTTTCAGAAGGACTTTGATCTATATAAAAATCAAGTCCTAGAAGGTGATGCTCTTTGTGCAGTGTTCCAGGCCTGCCAACCATTTCAGGCTTGCCATAAAAGTATTTAAAACCCAGGTATGTTTACCATGATGTAAACACCTTTTAGTCTTTCTATTAAAGGTAAATAACAAATTAGAAGGTATCCTATGATTCTTTTAGATCATTCTAATTTTTGCATATAGATTCTAGAACAAGGTGAGATCTTTTTTATTTTTTATTTTTATTATTTCTTTAATCAGATGCATTTTAAATGATTTATTTAGTTTTTAAGTTATCTCTATACCCAAAGTGGGGCTCAAACTCAAAACCCCAAGATCCAGAGTTGGATGCTTTACCAACTGAGCAAGCCAGGCACCCCCAGAGTGAGATCTTTTTTAAAGAACCCAGTCATTCATGATTCATGAAGACTTTGTGTTTTTTTTTTTTTTTTGCTGTTTTGTTGTTTTTGTAAATCTGAAGAGAAAACAAAGCGTTTCACATATATTCCTTGTAAATAATGGTTAAAAATGTTCCTGAGTGAAATGACCAGCGTTGAGAGTCAGGGCAGTACTCTCAGGATGTCTCTGTGTTGGTTGATGAATCTCATACCTCTCCTTCAACTTTTAGAAGTACCCGGGTGTTGCTCAGGGAAGGGTGAGGTTTGGCTCTAAGTTTCGGTGACCCAGATGCTGAAAGACTGCAGATGTTAGTCTCAGTGATATCAGGAACTTACTGGTCTGTGCAGTAACCACCTTTTTCATTTGTGACAGATAATTCGTGTCCAGTCCCCAGATGGGGTGAAGCGGATCACAGCCACAAAGAGAGAAACAGCTGCAGCGTTTTTGAAAAAGGTAGCGGTAGCTTGGGTATTTGCATCTTCATCCTCCTGCTGCTCCCTTCCCATCGGTGCCTGTCCCTGATTCTGCCTACTCCCTAGTTCACAGTCTCCGGCATTGCTCTTCTCTGCCATGACTGGATGGATCCAGGGTCAGAGTGCGTCACAGTCGACCATGGCTTCCTGCTGTGGTGGCCAAAAAGAGTCCAAAGGTGCCTGTAAAAGTATTTCATGAGACCAGTACTTAGGAGAGTGAAACATTTTAAAATTAGAGAGTGAAAGACTTGAATTGTCTGTCAAAGGAGAATTGTTAAAAACACGTATAGAATAATTCTCACTTTATTATTATTATTTTAAAGATTTTATTTATTTATTTGACAGAGAGAGATCACAAGCAGGCAGAGAGGCAGGCAGAGAGAGAGGGGGAAGCAGGCTCCCTGCTGAGCAGAGAGCCCGATGCACGGCTCGATCCCAGGACCCTGAGATCATGACTTGAGCTGAAGGCAGAGGCTTTAACCCACTGAGCCACCGAGGCGCCCTCTCACTTTATTATTATTATTATTTTTTTTTTAAAGATTCTACCTATTCATTTCAGAGAGAGAACACGAGCAGGGGAGAGAGGCCGAGCGGAGGGAGAAGCAGACTCCCCAGACCCCCTGCTGAGCTGAAGGCAGACACCCAACCGTCTGAGCCACCCAGGCACCCTAGTCCCACTTTATTAGAAAATTAGAAAAAAAAAAAAAAATTAGAGGCACAAGGGGGCACTTGGGTGGCTCAGTCGGTTAACCGTCCGACTCTTTTTTTTTTTTTATAGATTTATTTATTTGACAGAGATCACAAGGAGGCGGAGAGGCAGAGAGGGGTGGGGGAAGCAGGCTCCCTGCTGAGCAGAGAGCCCGATGCGGGGCTCGATCCCAGGACCCTGAGATTATTACCTGAGCCGAAGGCAGAGGCTTAACCCACTGAGCCACCCAGGCGCCCCTAACCGTCCAACTCTTGATCTCAGCTCAGATCATGATCTCAGGGTCCCGGGATCAAGCCCCACATCAGGCTCCCTGCTTCGCATAGAGTCTGCTTCTCTCCTTTTTCCTCTTTTGCCTGCGTATGCGTGTTTTCTCTCTCTCTGTCTCTCAAATAAATAAATAGAAAGAAAATGAGAGCCACATACATGGATCTGTTATGAATTTACAGAGCGCAATGTAAAAGAGCACAGCCAGACTTAAGGGTAACCCTGGGAGGAGAGCCCTGCAGGAAGGAGCGGCTTTTGTTTTATGCTTCATAGCGGACATCAGCAAACTATGGCTCATGGCGTGGCCACCTATTCTTTTTCCCCTTGGCACACAGATTTCATTTCCCTGACCTCCTTTTTTTTTTTTTTTAATTTTAAATTTTATTTATTTACTTAGTTGCGGGAGCAGGAGGAGGGGCAGAGGGAGAGAGAATTTCCAGCAGACTCTGAGCTAAGCGTAGAGCCCCTTGTGGGGCTCAGTCTTAGGACCCTGAGATCATGACCTGAGCCAAATCAAAGAGTTGGTCACTTAACTGACTCAGCCACTCAGGTGCCCCTATTTTTGTAAATAAAGTTTTATCGGAACAAAGCCACACTCACTGGATTAGTTATTGTCTGGCTGCTTTTGCACTGCAGCGACAGAGCTGAGTAGCTGTGACAGAGACTGTACGGCTTGCCAAGCGAGAAATGTTTACTGTGTGGCCCTTTCCAGAAAAAGTTTGCCAACCATTACTCCTTACGTTCTGTGTTATTTGAATCTGTTGCAAACTGGTTTTATGTTTGTAATAAGTGTTTCTCATTTTCTTTTTTTGTTTTTGTTTTTATTTCTCATTTTCATAAGCACATACAAACTGGGATTATAGACAGTCAGAGCCAGAGGGAATCCTAGGTGTCATGGAGTCCAATTTTTTTATTTTCACAAAGGTGGAAACTGAAGGCCTAGGAAGTAAAGAGATTTGCCAGGGATCACTGGGTTGCGATCCATTAGTGAAACCACAACACTTATTTGGGAAATTTGGTTCCTAAAATGTAGTTGCTGTCATGATTGCCATAACAGTGCTTGCGGGGCCATATTTATAAGAATTAAGTGCAGTAGACACCAGAGAGGAGGGTCTCTGAGTCTTTAAGAAATTTGTAATTTCCTACTCTTTGCTCTTTAAGTAGCCGCTGACTGTGGCCAGCTTGCTCCTAGAGATGGTGCTCGGGTATGGTGCATGCTGGAATTCACCAGAGATATCCGAGACAGAGATGAAGGATCAAGTAGCTATTCCTTAGACAATTATGTGGATAAACACCAGGCATCAGAGGACTGCATGCAGTTCTTTTTTTCTCTGAGACTTTGTGGTAGGGAAATTTCTTTTCTTTTCTTCTTTTTTTTGATATGGAAATTTATTATTACTATTTTTAAAGATTTTATTTATTAGAGGAGAGAGCACAAGCCGGGGGAGGGAGAGAGGAAGAGGGAGGAACAGAGGGAGAAGAAGGAGCAGACTCCCCACTGAGCAGGGATCCCAGAACCCTGGGATCATGACCTGAGCTGAGGGCAGACACTTAACCGACTGAGCCATCCAGATGCCTCTGATAGGGAAATTTCTTTCTTTCTTTCTTTTTTTTAAAGATTTTATTTATTTATTTGAGAGAGAGAACAAGTGCTGAGCAGTGAGCCTGTTGCAGGCCTCAATCCCAGGACCCTGGGATTATGACCTGAGCCAAAGGCAGTTGATTCACCAACTGAGCCACCTAGGTGCCCCTGATAGGGAAATTTCTTAAACTTATATTTGTAATAACCATGTAGAAACATGATTTTGTTTTTAACTTGAGGCTCTTGTGCTTGATATCAAATGTAGAGTTGTCAAACAGGTTAAATTCAGAAGGTTTCAGAGATAACAACATGACATTGTAGTTCTCACTTTTATTTGCATCAGTGGTATTCCTAAAATGCTTGTATTTCCTCCTGGATAGTTTATGGTTGCCTCACACAGGGAGACACAGAATGACAACCAGTCATTGGGAGGGTTGGGGTTGGGTGGTTTATTTTGTTTTGCTTTGTTTTTAAAGATTTTATTTATTTACTTGTCAGAGCGAGAGAGAGCATGAGCAGGAGGAGTGGCAGGCAGAGGGAGAAGCAGACTCCCTGTTGATCAAGGAGCCTGATGTGGGACTTGACTCCAGGACCCCTGGATCATGACCCTGAGCAGAAGGCAGACGCTTCATTGACTGAGCCACCCAGGCGCCTATGTAGTTTGGTTTTGACCACTTGGTCTCTGAAGCCATCACCAGCGCAGTAATTACTGCTTAGAGTAGATTATTGTTTATTACTTTGAAATATGTTTCCCCTCAAATGAAAATCTTTTCTTTTGATTATAAGGTAATAAGCATTAATTATGAAAGGCTGAAACAATTCAGAAAAGTATAAAGAAGCAAGTAAGAATCACTTGAAATTTTACCACTCAGAAATAACTGTTACCATGGCATGTTTTGGGGCGCCTGGGTGGCTCGGTCGGTGAAGCGTCTGCCTTCAGCTCAGGTCATGATCCCGCGAACTCGGGATCGAGTCCCGTGTCAGGCTCCTTGCTGGGTGGAGAAACCTGCTTCTCCCTCTGCCTGCCGCTCCCCCTGCTTGTGCACGTGCACACTCTCTGACAAATAAGTAAATAAACTCTTTAAAAAAATAATAAATTAAAAAACAAACCATAGCATGTCTTTAGCGCCCACATGTGTGCACACACATACTTGTGCATACAGACTTTTGCCAAAATGATATTGTGCTGTACTATTGCTGTATTTCATCAAACCTAAGATGTTATTGAGTTTAAGAAGGAATGTTTATGTACGATTAGGAAAGAGAAAAATGCTTTCACACCTGCTTTTCTTTGTCATTTATTTTTTTCGTTTGTCATTTAGATTTCATACTTACATAAATTTTTTTGGACTTACTTGGAAATTTATTTTAATCATGTATTATTCTTATGCATACATGAGAAGGAAAATCTAAGTGAAATCAATTGGGTAGCATCTCCCCACCGTGTCACATTCAGAGTCTGGCCCCTCTGAGCCGGTTTTCGCTTTGGCTGGCGTTGTGCACGCCCCCCGCAGAGGGTCATCGTCCGTGCCATCAGGAGGCTCGGTGCCAGCCGTCATCACCTGTTCTGTAGGTGCGCGCGCTGGGTTTCTCTCTGGGCTATTAGCCAGGCACGACAAGGCCAAATCCTGGTTTTTTCCTTGATTGATCCTTAAATGGCTTGTTTGACAGAAACATCGAGCGATGACAGTTGTCCAGCTGTGCTACCTGGATGACAGGTTTCTGTGTGCCCAGGCGGTCACCTGTATGCCCTGCTGCCCCACAGGCAAGCACTGGGGCACATTATTGTTCCCAAGGTGCATCCTTCCCAGGGATGTTAGGGTAATTTGTAGTCCTGGTGTTTTTCACTTGACAATAAGTTAAGGAATCATTTTATGTCAATAAATGTAGATTTGTATCTTTTTAAAAATAACACATAACAGGGGGGCCTGGGTGTCTCATTTGGTTAAGCATCAACTCTTTATTTAGGCTTAGGTCATGATCTTAGGGTTGTGAGCCTGACCCCCGAGTTGGGGTCTGAGCTGGGTGTGGAGTCGGTTTGAGATCCTCTCCCTTTCCCTCTGCACCCCCCCTCCCCCCAGCTTGCTCTCATGAGCACACGCTCGCTCTCTTTCTTTTTCCCAAAAGAAATAAATAACACATAACAGGGGTGCCAGGCTGGCTTAGTTGGTAGAGTGTGCGACTCTTGATCTTGGGGTGGTGGACTCGAGCCCCACATTGGGTGTAGAGATTATTTTTTTATTTTTTATATTTATTTTTTTTTACTTTTGGCAAAGTTTATTTATTGGTATATCAAAGGTATATTTAAACTTAGCTCTGGGGATGCCTGGGTGGCTCAGTTGGTTAAGCGGCTGCCTTCGGCGGGTGTAGAGATTATTTAAAATTAAAAAAATAATGTATTACATAAAATTTGTCGTCTAAACCAATTTTTATTTTTATTTATTTATTTTTATTTTAAAAAAAATTTTATTTATTTATTTGAGAGAGAGAGATCACAAGTAGGCAGAGAGGTAGGCAGAGAGAGGGAGATGTAGGCTCCCTGCTGAGCAGAGAGCCCGATGTGGGGCACGATCCCAGGACCCTGGGATCATGACCCGAGCCGAAGGCAGAGGCTTTAACCCACTGAGCCACCCAGGCGCCCCTAACCAATTTTTAAAGCAATCTCTGTACTTACCCTGAGGCTTGAACTCACAACCCTGAGATCAAGAGTTGTATGCTTTCTCCACCTGAGCCAGCCAGGCGCCGCCGGCCTAAACCATCTTTAAGTCTACAGTTCCATCGTGTGAAGTACATTCATATCATGCAGTCATTACTACCATCCGTTTCCAGAACTTTTTCATCTTGCACATCTGAAACTCTATGTGTTAAACAACAGTTCCCCTTTTTCCCCGCCCCGAGTCCTTGGTATCTACCATCCCATTTTGTGTCTTTATGACCACTTCAGGGATCTTATTAAGTGGATCATACTCCTCTTCAATAATTAGTAATTTGGCTGTGCATACGCATCAGTGGGCTTGCAGTGGCCTTCCTGTTCCCTCACAGACTAGTGTCTTGACCACCGTGAACGTGGCTGGCTCCAGCTTGCTGTCCCCCACATTTGATAGCCTTGAGCCTGCTTTACTATGCGGCATTAAGCCCTCCCAGGAATTGCTGTTTGCAAGTATGAAGAGATGGGCGACGTTGAGGCTATCTCACAGAGTTGGAGAGTCGTTGGTCTTCTGAGACCACTGGGCGCTGCTCATTCTGTGGCTCATCGGACCATAAGTCCTCCAGGACAGATTCTCTGGGGTTTTCCGGGCTGTCTCGCTCAGCAGCTGCACCCCTGTCTCAGGTCACTCTGTCGGGCTGCTGCTGTCACTCCCCTGCCAGGGCTGGAGGACGGCTCTGGCCTGTCCTAATTGACCTCTGCCGTCTGTGAGCTGCTCCTTTCTCTATATGTTTAATTTTTTTTTTTTTTACCCATGAAGTAAATACATACTAAGAAATGCTTGAAAAATATGGACGAATGATGGATGGCGAAGCAAATACTTAGGTCAAGGAGGGTCACGGCCGGTGCTGCAGAGTCGGTCGGCCTTCCCTGCTCCCTCACCCCCTCCTGCGTTGACGAGGATGGCTTCCCCCTTTTCTGTGTTGTACCACCTCAGTGTGCATTCCTAAACCCTAAATTGTAGTTTTGCCTGCTTTCGAATTTAACATGAATGGAATCCTGCTATGTATTCTTTCGTATTACCTTCAATTATAAGTGTATTAATTTTATTCCATACTATGTTTCTGGTTTTATTACATCAGTTATATACACAAAGCTTACTTCAGGTGTGAATGTAATGTTTTTAAGATTTTAAAGATCTATTTATTTATTTGAGAGAGAGACAGAGAAAGACCGTGAGAGTGTGCTGGCGTGGGGGCGGGGGTAGGGGATGGAGAGGGAGAGAATCTTAAGCAGACTCTGTAGGGCTCAATCTCCCCACCCTGAGATCATGACCTGACATCAAGAGTTGGACACTCAACTGACTGTGCCACCCAGGTGCCCCGTTTTTAAGATTTTAATGATGCTTTTGTGAGACTCTGCTAAACTTGTTTTTAAGTAGTTGGTGCCCTGTGTTAGGTTCTTGTATCTTTAGATAAAGAACTCAAAAGTTCAGGGGCGCCTGGGTGGCTCAGTCGTTAAGTGTCTTCCTTCCGCTCCGGTCGTGATCCCGGAGTCCTGAGATGGAGCCCCGCATTGGGCTCTCTGCTCGTCGGGAAGCCTGCTTCTCCCTCTCCCACTGCTCCTGCCTGTGTTCCCTCTCTCGCTGTGTCTCTCTCTGTCAAATAAATAAATAAAATCTTTAAAAAGAAAAAAAAAAAGAACTCAAAAGTTCGTAGAAGCAGTTATGTTCATGGGAGTAGCATAAAAGAGTAATATCTCTCTTTCTGTATCTCAGAAGTGGGATTCCACACGTGAAGTACTAATGCTGACTGTCGTATTTGAAAATGCATTTGGAGGCACCTGGGTGGTGCAGTCAGTTACGCGGCTGACACTTGGTTTCGGCTCAGGTCATGATCACCTGTTTGGGAGATTGAGCGGGTCATTGGGCTCTGCGTTCAGCGTGGATTCTGCTGGAGATTCTCTCCCTCTGCCCTTCCCCCATGCGCTCTCTAAGATAAATAAATAAATCTTACAAAACAAAAAGGCAGCTGTATCTCAGTCCTTATGGGGAGCATAAACTCTGGTCATGTGGTCCCAGGGGACTTAACCTTTATACAAAGGGCTGGCCCCACGACAGCCCCTGCCCCATTTTGGAAGCTCCTTTTCAGCCTGGGAGTAATGTGGTAGCTCTCAGGAAGCTCACACTTGCGGCGAAAGCTTTCTCGTTTTTAGAAATAGCTTGGAGGTTGTTGGGTACGGGAAAACACGATGCGTTTGCAGAATAGCTGAAATGCCACAATTGGTTAATTTCAGTTTATATCTAAGCTATTTCAGAGAAAAATCAAAGACATTATTTTTAGTCTTTAGTCTTAACTTTTTTTGCAGTCAAGAATATAAATTTCATGGTCTTAATTTGCTGATGTTTTATTTTCTTAATGCCACTTTCAGCTTGGGAAAAAACATGATATCAAATACTGTAAGTTTATTTGATATAAAGTCTTACTTGTTTTATTTTTGTTTATTTTTTATATTTTTTAAAAAGATTTTTAAAAATTTTTAAGTAATCCCTATCCTCCACTTGGGGCCTGAACCCACAACCCCAAGATCAAGAGTTATACACTCCACCAACTGAGCCAGCCAGGCACTCCAAATCTTAAGGACCATTTCTTTTTCTCTTTCTTTCTTTTTTTTTTTTTTTTGGATTTAAAAAAAAACCTGTATTTATTGGACACAGAGACAGTAAGAGAGGGAACATAGGCAGGGGAGTGGGAGAGGGAGAAGCAGTCTTCCCGCTGAGCAGGGAGCCTGACGCAGGGCTTGATCCCAGGAGCCTGGGATCATGATCTGAGCCGAAGGCAGAAGCCTAATGACTGAGCCACCCAGGTGCCCCTTAAGGACCATTTCTTATTATCACTTTGAGAATTTCAGAATGACAAGATGGAGTTACTTATAATCCATTTATTTAAAATCAGTAGGAAATGAGGTTAGTATGTAAAGCTAATCATTAAATCAAGTCTTTTTTCTCATAGTGAATAAACAGTAGGTTTTACCAGTAATTCCATGTCAAAGGAGAAATTGGCTTCAGCCAAGCAACAGGTAGAACTAGGCAGAAATGGTATTTCGTTGACTCAGGGAAACACGCAGAGCTCCTCTCCGGTCTCATCCCTGACCTGTGCTGTCAGAATTCTCATGACAACCCCGCCTTAATTTATTTCTCTATTTATTTGTTAATTAATTATTCAAGTATAGTCGACTGCAGTTCTCTTTTGAAAACCAATCACAGAACATTTAATGTGATGTGATGGTTTCAGATTGTGTAGTTGAGAGCTCTCATCCTAGTCTCTCTTACGTGTTCTTCCGGTTCTCTGGGCCTGACGAGATCTGGTGTCTTGTTCGGCAGCCTGAAGAACTCTCCCGGCGGTTACTGGAGTGGAGGCTTGCTGCTGACCCACTCTCTCAGGTTTTGTTGGCCTGAAAGCGTTTTCAGTTTGCCTTTGTATGCAGAGGTATTTTGGCCAGATACAGAAATCCGAGTTGACAGATTTTTATTCCCTCTCAGCACTTTGAAGGTGTCATTCCATTGTCTTCTGGTCTCCATTGATCTCTGGCTGTCAGCGGTCTGACCCTGACGCACGCCCCGAGGGATCGTTTTTTTTATGTATCCCGAACTTCCTGGATTTGTTCCTCTGTCATCACCTTTGAGGTTTTCAGCCATTCATTCTTCAAATACTTTTCAGTCCTTTCCTTATTTTATTGTCCTTAGGATCGTTTGATGTTGTCCTAGGAGTTCTTAAGGTTCTCTTCATTTTTCTTTAAAATCTCCGTTTTCTGATTGTGCAGGTTCTCAAAATTCATCTTCGGGCTGATCGACTCCTCCTGCTGCCATCTCCCGTCTGCTGATAAGGCCACCAGTGTTTTCCATTTCAGTTATTTATTGTTTTCTGTTGTAGAATTTCCATGTGATTCCATTTTATCATTTGTTTCTCTGCTGAGACTCCTGGTCTCTTCGTGTGTTGGGCTCTACTCTGTTTGACCCCTGAACGTTGAGCTACAACTCAGACTCGTCTCCTGGCCCCAGACTCAGATGCTGACTGCCCGCTGGTGCCTTCCCTGTGGTGCGGGCACCACCTCAGTCTCGGCGTCGAAGGGAAGACCTGGCCTTTCCTTCAGTCTTCCTCCTCCCTCACCCTCTTCCGTACCGGTGTGGTCTTCCCCCCGCCCCCCCAGTTCTCAGGCCAGAAGTCTGAACACCGCGCTGATGTCCTTCTTTTCCCTCACTCCATTCTGCCCCATTCCCACATTAGCAAGGGCTGTTGATTGTAATAGTTGGAAGGTGTGCTTCTCTCTCCATCTTTCGTGGCCTTGACTGAGCCTGTCTCTTCTGGGCTGCGCAGCTGACTCTCCTGTTTCCTCTGCCCACCTTCAGCAGAGTGGCAATGAGAAGTAAGCCTCACAGCTTGGCCACCCCTGCCGTCAGCCCCCGTGGCTTCCAGGGCTCCTGGGCTGGGACACAGACCCCTGCTGGCCCGCACGGTCCCGTCTGCCTCACCATTCTTGTCTCTCACCGCTTCCTTCTTCCTGCTGGGCTCTGGCCTGACTGGCCTCCCTCTTCCCAACCCCTTCCCGCCCCTCGGCCTTCGTGCCTGCTCCTCTTGCCTGCGCTATTCTTTCTCAGCTCTGTGAGCAGCAGCCTAGGTCTCTTCCTCTGGGGCTCTGCTCAGACGCTGTCCTCAGAGGCCTCCTCTGTCCTGCCCGGAGTGGCCTCTCCCGTGCTGCCCTCTCTTCCTTTCCTACCTGTTACTTACCTGCACCTGCGGGTCTCGTCTCTTAGCTTTCTCTCGCCCATCTGATGCTGCGGTGCTCGATGGCAGGAACCTTGTTTCGATTCATTGTTGTGTTCTGAGCATCCAGGACGGAGCTGGCACTTGGGACTGCTTACCGTGAAGTCAGGGAGTGAGTGTTCGCGGCACCTGGCGCCGTGCCTGGTGTGGGTGCTCGGGGTCGGACGGACTGGGGGGCACCGTTCTCCGCTTCTGTTTTTCTTCTCTTAGGTTTCAAAATTGGAATTTTTTTTCTTTTTTTAAGATTTATTTATTTGAAAGAGAGAATGTGAGCAGGGGGAAAGGGTAGAGGGAGAAGCAGGCTCCCTGGACTCGATCCCAGTACCCTGAGATCATGACCCGAGCCGAAGGCAGGTGCTTCACTGACTGAGCCCCCCAGGTGCCCCTGGAATTGGGTTTTCACAATTGATTTCAAAAGTAAAAGTTAAGCTTTCCGGATACAGCAGTGACTTCTGCTTACCTCAGACTCAGGTGTGTCACATAGCCTTCTCACTAGAGCTTTGTTTCTGTTTGGCCACTTTTCCCATTTTACTTGACATCTATGTGGGCAGTACAAATTTCCTCACAAGAGAGCAAAATCACAAGAGAAATTTGGTTCCCGAGGAGCAATTTCTAAATTTAGTGAGCGTTGTTCTAGTATCATCTGATATATATGTGGCCAGAGGAGTGATACTCAAATATTTGTTTCAACATCTGTTTTTTGGGGCTTGTTTTAGGTCGCAAAGGAGTTTGGCTTCCAAAATAATGGCTTCTCAGTTTATATCAATAGAAACAAGACTGGAGAGATCACAGCATCGTCGACCAAATCCCTCAGTCTGCTCAAAATCCAGTAAGTGCTGGGAGGGGACGACGGAGCGGGAGGGGACGACGGCAGGGCCCATCGAGGCTGCTCGGCTCTGCCCGGTTTCCCCTTGATGCCACCGTATTTCTTGTGGGGTCGTCAGCAGTCACGCTGAGTGTGCCGCTCCTTTTGTGCTGAGCGGATTGACTCGCAGCCTGGGACGTGTGTCACTGAGGAGAGAGAGTTACGGGTTCGGGGGGGAGTGTGTGCAGCTGCACACGCAGCTCCTTCTCTGCAGGCGAGGACTTTGAACAGAGCTGCGTGCGGTGCTGCCTCGGGACTGCTTGCCGGCTAGGAGGGGCCGTTGCCCACACGATATTTCTTGGTGGCGCGGCCCCCTGAGCTCCTCTGAGGCGGTGGGTCATGTCGGTGGGGTTTCCAGGATGTCCAGCCCTCTGCCTGCAGCCGCTGCCTGCTCTCGTAGTTTAGCTGGTGTGCGGCCACATCGTTCATCTGTGCCCGTTCCTGCCGCCAGCGTGGAGCCGAGCGATTGTGGCCCAGATGGCATGGCCTGCGGAGCCGAAGAGATTTACTGCTGGGCTCTTTATAGAAGAAGCTTGCTGCCTCCTGTCCGACCTGTCTGGGCGCACCTGCTTGTGTATCCGTGATTCCGGATGTGATTCTGGGCCTCAGCAGCGAGCCTGGAGCTCTCCTGTCGGGGCTGAGGCAGCGTGGCTGCTGTGGCCACTGCTGGCTGATTGGGGTGGGCTTTGCTGGCGGCTGGCCGTGTGCCTGTGTACCTGTCTTGACCATCGGTGTGATCATTTTTAGGTTCACAAATTAGTACATCTAGGAAAAAATACGCAGTTATAGCATTCAGTCATTTGTTCCTCAACAAATATTTGTTGGGCACCTTGCCTGTCTCTAATTAGCCAAAGCTTTTTGTCGTTGTTGACGTCGTCTGCCACGTGGCTGAGGTATATCCTTCCTTTCCTTGTAAAGAGCTTTTGCATTTGAGAATCACTTCTCACAAATGTTACATGGCTTGTGTTCATACCCCACCACTCGGCCTGGCATGCCTGCGCGAGTTACTTAGCCTTACTGGGCCTTGCCAGCCACGTCTGCGGCCGGGTGGCAGTGCCGCGTGCACGTGCTTGCACGGGGCCTACACGTGGCGAGCTTGCAGAAGGTGAAACCATTGTGATCACACATTCAAGCAGAGGAGGTCACAGAGACCTCTGAGAGAATGCCGTCATGGCGTGCCAGTGCTGTCCCAGAGGGGTGGGACCCCGGAGGGAGGGACGGCTCAGCCTTCCTGAGGGGGCGCTTGGAGGGGATGTCTTCCTGAGTCACCCTTGAGTGTACCTTTCCAGTGATGGTTGTCATACTTTTTTTTTAAGATTTTATTTATTTATTTATTTGACAGAGAGAGGAAGACCGTGAGAGAGAGAGAACACAAGTAAGGGGAGTGGGAGAGGGAGAAGCAGGCTTCCCGCTGAGCAGGGAGCTTGATGCGGGGCTCGATCCCAGGACTCCAGGATCATGACCCGAGCTGAAGGCAGACGCTTAACGACTGAGCCACCCAGGCACCCCGGTCGTCCTACTTCTTGACCAGCTTGGGTCTATGCTTGGGGGCGCTTCTCTGAAGGAGGGAGTGGTGTTCCTCTCCTCGAGCTAGGCATCAGTCTCTCTCCCCTTCTGGCTTCTCTGGTTGCAGCTCCGTCTGTTGTCTGCTTATAGCTGATCTTGTTTCTCCTCTCCGGCTGCTTTCAAGATTTTCTGTTTCTGTTGGGGACCTACAGTTTCTGTCTGACTTTTCCAGGTGTGGATTCCTGGTTTGTTTGTTTAATCCTACATGATGATATTGTATTTTCTCTCCCTGCAGATCAGGTCTGGAAAATTTGTGGCCATTATCTCTTTAATTATCACTTCTCTCCAGTTCTCTTACTGTTTTAGGGATTATATTTTTCACTTTTAAAACATCTGTTTTGATTTCTTTTCATACCCGGCTGTTAGCTCCGTGTGCTCATGGGGGCTGCGTTGCTCTCACACTGGCCCTCCGGGCCTCCACTGAGGGCCGCTGGGCTCCTTGGGGCTCTGCCTTGGCCCCTGTCACACACCTCGGGGTGTCTGAGGTGGTCTGTCTCCCCCAGGTGGAATCAGAGCTGTCCGCGGATTGTCTGCCTGACCGTATGAGAGGCATTTGGGAAGATTTACCCAAATCTGTGGCCCCTGCCACCCTGCTTCCCAGAAGCCCCTGTCTTTTTGGGCGGCCTCTTGTTGCTTGTGCTCTTTCCATCCCGTTTTCATTGAACGTTCTGTAGACGTTTATATTCCGTGTCTTGCAGTTCCAAATCTGAAATCCTTGGCTGTCTAATTCTGTTATTGTTGTGTGTGCCCACTCTTGTGCGCGGTCACTGGGTTCTGTGTACATTCGAGAGCTTGTAATTGACCAAACCTGGTGGTGGGGAGTCCCCCGCAGCCCAGAGGTTTTTCTGCCAGGGAGCTTGCACTTGCTTCTGTTGGCACAAGGGGGCGCTGTGGACCCGGCACGCCCTCCAGTTAATTTTTGTCTTTGGGCTTCTGGAGCCAAGTAGCATCCCTAATTCCACCCTGGACGCCGGCAGAGCAGGCCTGTGGTCACAGACTCTCGGGAGGACTGTTTTCTCTCCTGCATAGTGGGTGCAGGAAGACAGGATTCCTCCTTGCTTCCTATTTTCAGCTGGTGATTCTTCCCAGCTGTTGAGACATCTGGCTTTATGTGGTGTCTCAGGCTCAGCACCCTGCTGCAGGTAGGCAGGCTCACGGACTCGCCTCCTGTTGCCCAGAAAACGCCCGTGTAAGCCAAGCTCAGGGCTCCTGTAGGGCAGTGTTCTCTCGCCCTTCCTGTGGGCGCTCCTTTGGGTTGTTTGGGCCCGTGGGGAGCTCCTTACTTCCGCTAGAGCTCCGCGGTGCATTTCAGGGCATCTGTTAAAGCCGATTCAGCCACCGAGCCAAGTAGTCTGTAGCCGGAGGGTGTTCAGGAATGCCGCTCCGCTGCTAGAAACAGGAGTTTCTCGTTACAGTTTGGCAGTTTTATCACCCCTGAATTATGGAAGGAAAAAGAGGAGAGAACGGACCTACTGAAGAGCTACAGCCAAGCCTCTTTGTGCCCCGTGTCTTTGGTGTTTGCTCTCAGGGCCTGCTGCCCGCCCCCCGTTCGGTTTGTCGGGTCAGGGCGGCAGCGGGCTCTTCCTTCCGCGTGTGTGTTGTTGACAGCAGTTAGGTATTTACCACATGGTAGTGCTGCCGCTTTTCCTCCAAGACTGAGGTTGAATTGAGGGTTGTAGACGCTCTCTCTGGGCGCGGGAGCCCACGCCGCTTCTGTCCGGCACTTGGAAGCGGGAGCGTCTCACGCCTTCACGTCTCGTCGGTGCGGCTGTGCTGACCGGGTCCTGCCGTGAGCCAGCAGTGTGAGCGAGCACGGCGAGAGCATGACTTAACGGGAACGGTAGAAAATCAAACATTTCTGTGTGAGCTGTGAATCGTGCAGCCTGTTTGGAAAGCAGCACACTGGCGACATCACGAACAAAACCTTCCATCTAGCAGGGCCGCTCCTGGACATGTGGCCCGGAGAAGGGAAGCTGCACAGCTGCCTGTCCTTGGGCCTTTCCTTGAGTGCTGTCCTTGGTGGTAGAAACCTGCCGGGCGCACGTGTGGTCGTCAGCGCGGGAGCGCGTGTGGCCGTCAGCGCGGGAGCGCTGGTGTGAGTGAGGGGTCGGGCTTGCTGTCGAGCGCTCTGCCACCGTTAGGAGCGGTGATTAGACACAGACCCCGTGTTTGGAGGGATCTGGGGCGAGGTATTGTTGGATGAGAAAAGCAAATGCAAACTGTATGTCTTTGACAGTCTCATTTTTGTCAAGCAGCGTCAAGCGATGTCTGCGCACTCGGGGAGGGGGTGTGAGCGGAGAAGGAAGCGGGAGGCCGTGGACGAGGTAGATGAAGCGGCGGGGTGCTGAATGGGCGACGGTAAGGACCGGGCGAGGGGAAGCGGGAGCCGGTCCCGGCACGAGAGGCAGGAAGAACGCCGCCGCCGCCGGGTCAGGTGTGTGTGTTGTGGCCAGACTTCATCTGTGTGGAATCCGGTGGGCACACGGATGTTTTACAGTCGTAGAAGAAAGTACGTCACGGTTACAGGGAACCTGCTCTGACCTTTAGGACGCTAGGGAGCGTAGGACAGATGCGAAGGGACAGTTCTGGCCTCTTAAAATCAGAGGTCTCATCGTTCAGGCTTTCAGGGAGTTGGTGTCTGCCTCTGGGATGTCGCCGTCCCGTGAGGCTGAGCAGCTCCCTGCGCAGCCCAGGCTGTGCGAGGATGGACGGCCCTGCCCTGTGTTTGTCGTCTGACAGGCATGGAGATCTGCTGTTCCTGTTTCCCTCGGGCCTCGCCGGACCCTCCTCAGAGATGGAGACGTCGGCCCCGCCAGGGCTGAAGGCCTGCGGTGCACCCAGCGTGGTGGAGGATGAGATCGACCAGTACCTCAGCAGGCAGGACGGGAAGATTTACAGAAGCCGCGACCCACAGCTGTAAGTTCTGTGGGGCTCCCGTCCCAGCTGTGCTGACTTGAGTGGCTCAGGAGGCACGATGTTTGTCGCGCGCCCTGTTTATCTACTGAAGAAACACGGGCTTTGAGTTTGACCATCTACTTTCAGATAAAATTTCACTTCAGGTTATTTTTCAAGCTTTTTCTTGTGTGAATCTCAAAGTATGTTCCACGTGTACTTTCAAAAGTTTTCAAGTGTTTGGAACTAAGAGATTTGAAAGAAGGGATGGAACTGAAACCAAGTCTTGACCTCATTGCACTCCCGAGGTTCTCTCCTGCCATGAGGCGAGTCGGGCTTCGGCAGGTGTGCGGGGCGGGAGCAGGGAAGCAGGGAGGGGGTGACACGGGGCCCCTATCAGCGCGAGGTGCTCTTCGGGCCATCTTGTTGGATACAGTCGGGAAAGGTCAGCATCGCATACACGGCGCGTTCTTCCCATTCTTTCCAGCGGGCCCTGCGTGTGCCGAACATGCTGCTCCTTCTTTGAGTTTGTACCCCGCACCTGGAGTTGTATGGAATGGTTATGCTCGGGTGCATTTCCGTATCAGTGATTTTTTGTAGTTCTTTTTATTTTTTATTTTATTTTATTTTTTTAAGATTTTATTTATTCGACAGAGAGAGATCACAAGCGGGCAGAGAGGGAGGCAGAGAGAGAGGGGTAAGCAGGCTCCCCGCTGAGCGGAGAGCCCGATGCGGGGCTCGATCCCAGGACCCTGAGATCATGACCTGAGCTGAAGGCAGAGGCTTTAACCCACTGAACCACCCAGGCACCCCCTTTTTGTTTTTTAAAAAAAATTTAAATTTTTAAAATTTTAAGAATTTTAAAAGAAATTTTAAAGATTTCTTTGTCTTAGAGGGCGCACACGGCACGTGGGCGGGGAGGGGCAGAGGGAGAGAGAATCTCAAGCAGACGCCCCACTGAAGGTGGAGTAGGGTGCGGGGCTTGATCCCATGACCCTGAGATTGTGAGCTGAGCTGAAATCAAGAGTCAGATACTTCACCGACTGAGCCTCCCCGGCGCCCCTGCAGTTCTTCTTAAAGAAACCAGTTAGAAACACATGAATTTACACTCAGTGACGCGGACTGAGTGAAGGCGGTTTGTGTCTGCAGAAGGGCCTCGAGTAGCTGCATCACTCCGTAAGCCCGGTGGGGTGCTGACATTGAGAGATGGGGATGCCGAGTGCTGCGTTAGCAACTTGCATGTCTTAGATTAAAGAGCCCCAAATGGTCCTCTGCTGTGGCTGGCACGGAGCCCCTCCACGGCCGTTGCTGCCAGCCCGCATACCCCTTCCGTTTGCATTCCCCCCCCTCCCCGAACCCGTGCTGGCTCCCCCCACCGTCGGTGTCTTCGCATCTTCATTAGGAATCTTTCCTAGTGTGCACATGTGCGTGCGTTCTGGCCTGCCATCTGTAAGAGCCTGGCTGTTAGGAGACTCTGAAATGTGGGATGCACACGCGTCCAGGAGTTGTGACCCCATTCAGAAAAGGGTCCTGTCGAGCCCGGAGGGACGGCCGCTCGGCTTTCCCCCCAGCTGTCACCGCCCTCCCCCTCTGACATCGTGCTGCCTCCTCGGACGTGGGGAACTTCTGCGGCTTCTCTTCTGAAGTCACCAAGACCCATAGAGCCTGGCAGCATCATGCTTTTCCCAAAACGTGCACAGAGTGGATATTTTCCAAACTGGAGTTACTTCTGTCCCACCGACAAGGTTTTTTTTGCCATATCCATATCCCAATTTTCTTAGTGTTTACTTAGCATCGTTTTAAATCACTTTTTCAAGTCTATTCACTTTTACTTTTATTTAGTGTCCTCTTAAGCAGTTGATATCCATAGAATCACAGGTTTGATGTGTTGGGCAGTTTTTTCTAATAGAAGTCAAAGTCAATACTAAACTATATTAAAATAAAAAATGCTCACGTACCATCTAAAATAATTCCACACGGCGCACCTGGCGAGCTGTCATGGAGCATGCGACTCCTGATTTGGGCTTGTGAGTTTGAGCCTCACGTTGGGTGTTGAGTTTACTTAAAAATGAATACAATAGGGGCGTCTGGGTGGCTCAGTCGTTAAGTGTCTGCCCTCGGCTCAGGTCATGATCTCAGGGTCCTGGGATCGAGCCCCGCATCGGGCTCTCTGCTCAGCGGGGAGCCTGCTTCTCCCTCTCTCTCTCCTGTTTGTGTTCCTTCTCTCGCTGTCTGTCTGTCAAATAAATAAATAAAATCTTTGAAAAAGAAATGAATACAATAATCCCATGCAGGCAGGGAAATACTCTCTGCTGTACGGCATAGTTACCAATTTCGGGAACGTTGGGCCACGGCTGCGGGAGAGCAGGCACACTAACTGCTGCGTCTCTCTCGCCCTGTGCTCTCAGGTGCCGACACGGCCCCTTGGGGAAATGCGTGCACTGTGTTCCGCTAGAGGTGAGAGTCCGTGCAGCGTAAGTTCTGGGCTCGCGGGAGGGGCTGCTCGCCGGAGCACATCTGGACCCGGCCTGCGCCCCTGCGCCGGGTCGGGAGTGGGGAAAAGAACTGATCCGTTTGTTGCCCTGGGCCTCGCATTCCCACTAGCGGAAGCTACTTGAAGAGGACAGGCCTTTCTTTATGGGAGTGACCTTCTGGGTGGGTGACGAATGGCCGAAGCGTTTGCATTGCTGTGATGGAGGGGTAGCACTTGCAGTGGGCTCCGTGGACAATCCTTTAAAAACCTGACACAAAGCTGGGGCTGGCGGTTTCTGTACTTGTCATCGTTTTGATTTACTTTTCCCCGAGTTTCACGTCCTCTTACTGATTGGTCCTGGTGAGATTGAGAGTTACCGTAGTATTGCTGACTGGTAACTCGTTAATGCTGAATTTACAGCAGCAAGGCCAACCTGATTTTCTTCATGAGCCTCCTCTTCATCTTATGGGCTACTTTTTTTTTCCTCTAAACTTTCCTAGTATTTATTTGACCTGGAGCATTTTGTATTTAATAGAGATTCATTTTAATCTCGGAAAGATAACTGGTACCCAAAGAAACCTTGGTTCTGAGCTGGAATGATGAGTGAGAACCAAGCGCCCGTCCTCTCTCCTTGCCCCGCACGGGTCCTGGCTTGGTCTCCCCCTGCGTGCAGCAGAAGCTTGGCTGCCCGCCTCTCCATGCCTCGAGACGCCAGCAGGTGCGTGACCGTACTGACTGTGTGTGTTTTGGCAGCCATTTGACGAGGACTACCTGAACCATCTCGAACCTCCTGTGAAGCACATGTCCTTCCACGCCTACATCCGAAAGCTGACCGGGGGGGCCGACAAGTAAGCAACTTGAGCGCAGTCAGGCTGTGCCGATGTGGCTTTGGCGTGCAGAAGCCCCTCTTGTGTATCTGGCAGGTGTTGCTTAAGGCCTGTGAGCATAGGAATGAGATGAGCCAAGGTCAGGGTCTGGGCACAGAGCATCTGAGTTCATGACTTCTGCCCTGATTCTAGAAAAGGGAGGGGTGGAGACTGACACCCTGTTGTCATCCACGTGCCCAGAGCGTTGGGCCGACGCCAGGCTGCCCGTGGCCACTGTGGAGGCCCCCGGGGAACATTCCCAGCCTTCCCGCAGGAATGTGGTGTTCTGGCAACTTAGTTGTACGTGGAGGCGGATGAGATCAGGTGTGATGGTTGCTCAGAGCTCGTCCTCTGCTTTTTGGAAAAACTGAACCACCCCGTGGTTATCTCAGCCCACCTATCCCACAGCCATCAGCCCTTTGCCCCGGAGCCTGCCTCTTTATCGGCTTGAGTTCACAGCCGTCGCGGGGCCTGAAGCAACGGTGCCGTCCACGGCGGGGCCTCGGGGTGCCTCAACGGGAACTGCCTGCGGGCTCGGCCAGGTGGGCGGCTCCCCGAGTGCAGGCTGTGACAGCGGCTGGAGAGGGGCTAACTGAGAGCATTTTGATTTCTTTTAAACCAGGTCGGGTACTTCCCTATCTGAGCCCTTTCCGTTGACGAAACGACTATATCTTCACCTTCCCAGAAAGTAATGGACTTCATACCATGATTTTATAATTCCCATCAGTGCAGCAGGAGGAGATGGTGGCTGAACCCAAGTCAGCAACATTTTGTGAAGAATGTCATGTTGGCCTGATTATAGTTTTTCTCTGACAGCTTGCTGACATCCTAAAATGGCTTTTTAAAAAAGTTAGACCACAAGAAAAAAAATCCTACCAAAAACCCATTCTTGCCTGTCGGTGGGGTAAGCCATGGAACTTTCTGGACTTGGGAACACGTAGAGATTCGTTGTGCTGAAACCCATCAGCCTTCCACCAGTCTGGGTCTAGGCCGCAGCATCCTATGGGGGCACATTGGCAGCTCTCGGTCCCGTGCGGGCTGGTGTTGGTCATTGCTTGCCAGGGCCCACAGGCCAGCATGCTGTTGGCCTGTGAAGACAGGATCGGGTTCCTGGACCGTTTCGTGAGGGGGAAACTGGCAGAGGGTGAACCTGTGCGCATCCACCGTACATCGGGTGGGACCCTGGCTTCCTCGCTGGATGGTCTTTGTTCCAGCCAGCAGCCGCGGAAGGTGCCTTTGTGAGGTACCCTCATCAGGGTTTCTCCCTGTGATTCAGTTTTTTATGGACATGTAAGTACTGGACTCATGATGTAGGTGTTGCCGATGAGTTGATGAAACTTAAAAACAAGCTTCATTTCCTATCAGTGGCTCAGGTTAGATCAATAGGTGTTTAACAGTAACCTTGAAAATCTTCATGCGTGTTAGCGACAGACATCGAAAGTGGAGACCTTTTATAGGGAAGCAGTTAGGTGTTTCTGCACAGTCTCCCCGTGCAGGACGGGCGCCGGGGTCCGCGGGAGCTGTTCTTACCACCAC